>JBBIGC010175086.1:0-15138 GCA_037576955.1 Lepidarchus adonis
TCTCACTCTCTATCCATTTTTTTCCATGGAGAATTCCATGCATTTCCACAAACTTTAACTTGTAAACTGTATTTTTTCACTCTAATAAAATTTTGAAATCATTTGGCAATCAGACCACTTCCTGAAAGGATTCGACATGATGACCAAATTACAATCTTCACATATGTGCATGCTCTCTTCTAGAAACTGTTTTAATGCTGCAACTCAAGAGTTATAAAATATGAATGAGGTGAGGCTTGAGCTAAAAGGAGAGGTTTTGTGTTTAGTGTCAGCTTTCACATGTTAAATCATTGATAAGTTGCATCTGCGCTGATTGCTTTCAGGGGCCATTTGCAACCATAAAATCAAATTGAGCATACCACAGCTAATGTATTTATTACAGCAAACCCCTTCTCACTGCCTTTACCCTGAGAGACAGAGCGTCGATCTAGTCAATACTACACTACTAGACTTCTCAAAAAGAAAAGAAAACCTCACAATTGGGCACAAGAGTACAGACCATTCCAAATTACGACAAATACATAGAATCAGAGCTATTTTTCAAACGGGAAGGGTAGGCACACACACATCACAACCTAAAAATGAGTTTGGGAGAATAAAAATGGAGTGATAAAGCATCACAGGGATCAAATCTGACCCAGCTTCCAATTAACAGCTCTGGCCTAAATGTGGCAAGCGGATAGCAGAACTGCCAAAATCCATCGGGCCTCAGGTTTGGGGGTTTGAGCAGCCAGACTCCGTGGCCACTAATGAGAAGAGCAGAGCCACAATGGCAGCTCCTCATTCTCCGATCCACGCTTCAGATTCATTATTAGTAGAGACAGCTCAAATTACCTCCAACTGACTTCAGAGCCTCAGCAGAGCCTTCAGAGACTGGCCAAACGGTTTACTGTCCCACTGTTACTCCAATTTAAAACACACGCAATGCACACAGTGTGGGCTAATAAACCAGACTAAATGAGCGCAGCAAATCAGCATGTTTAACCAGGGGCATAATCTCTTGTGCGCCCCTCCACTACCCACATTTCTTGCATTTTGTAGTCCCTCTACCAAACCCTCTCCTCTGTCTGGTGACAGATGAACAAACAGGTGATGTGATGCTGACTACATTTGTGTTCATTAACAGAGCAGGGCAAGGCTGGGAGCTGTGCTCAGCTCTCTACAGGATGTATGCACAACACATTCTGCAGCAGTCTCCACGCCTTCCTCTCAATAGACTTTGGTCCATAACCCGACCCACAGATGGAAAGTGTCGACTGTTTCCGTAAATGCTGATTCAGTCCTTAAAACTAAAATACTGGATATGGGCAATTCAACCATTCTGCCCATTTAACACAAGTACATCTAACAAATAGAATATTGGGGAAAAGGTCAATAATTCAGTACTTTGACATTCCTTTCAGAAAATGAAATTTATATATTATATTGATTCATTACACATAAAGTGAAATATGTCAAGCCTTTATTTCTTGGAATTACGATGATTATAGCTTACAGATAATAAAACCAAAATTCACTTTTCATTTAAAGGCTCAGGAAATTAATTAGCTGATTAGGATGTGTCACCATGACTTTCAAGATTGAACTATTTCACAATATTCTAATTTTCTGAGACAGTGAATGGGTTAATTTTAATTTTATTAAATGTAAGCCATAATCATCAACATTCCAAGAAATAAAGACTTGACATATTTCACTCTGTGTAATGAATCTATATAATATTTCAATTTCTGAAAAGAATGTCATGAAATATTTTCCAGATATTAATTTTTTTATGTAATTGTATTGTTAAGCATTTGAATTTCACAATGCTTTGAAAAATGGGAAAACAAAACATGAGGGTAAAATTTTTATAAAACCAAAACTACATTAAGTTTATGTGTGTGTTAATACCAAGTACATAGAAGTTATAATGTAGTTATGAATTATATTGCCTACGTATAAATGATTTTCAGGTGGCTAAAAGACAACAGGCAAATTAGCAAATGGCAACACAGAAATAAAATCAAATAAAGGTAAACTAATTATGCAGTGTAATAATAAAACATCATATAAACAAACCTATCTGTAAACAAAAAACAAGCAAGCTTGTTTTTAAAACCTGAACATGTTTTAAAATGTTTCAAAATCTAGGCGCCATCATTGAGAAGGTAGCCAACCCATGTAAAGCTGGAATTGTGAAGGGGTGCTTCACATGACTCATGTTCTTTTACGGGCCAACTACTAAAATCTCAGTTTTGTCAAACAGTTATAGGACATTCAAATCCTCATGTCATTAATAAAGAAAAATGTATACGGTAACCACAATGTTTGAATCCCGAGCCAGGTACAGATGTAAATCATCATTGTAAATTTTAAAAATTGAATGTCTTATTAAAATAATTACTTTTTAGTTCAGTTATTCCTGGTCCTGAGTAATTTACTGCTACACTGCAATGATGATACAAATTTACAATGGAGGCCAAAAAGAACATAGCCAGATGTTGACTTAAGCCGATATAATAATTTACTAATCTTATTCTCTGAAATGAGGCTAAATGAACTAAATACCTTTCTACACTCATTGAAAAATGCACAATAAAAGCCTGATTTGTTTTGTTTCATAGTGTCAATGTTTTGTTTGTTTTGTTTTGTTTCATTTGTGTCAATGTTTTCCAGTTTTGGTCATATCATATTCACTTGGGTTTGTTGACGGTTGGCTGCCTTGTGTCCCAGGTTGCCCTCATGTCTGTGCTACGTCCTGGCTCTCCCCTTTAGATTTGCTGTCATAGACAGTCTTGCCGGGGGTTCTGCATGCACTCAGACCACAATGTTCTTCATTCTTAATCACCTCAAACCTAACACACACTCATTCACACTTCAAGTTCATTTTAAAACTTAGTTTTTGAAGAAATGAATCAGTATTAGAAAAAAAGTGGTGTTCTTACAGCATTTGGTTTGACATGTCCTGCAGATGATTAAAAAAGGCAATATAGGTGCTCATGCATATTTTACAATAAAAGTACCAAAGAGGTTTAAGAGAAAAGAGACAGTTTGGTATACAACTAAGAATCTCTTGTGTTATGTGTCTCTCTCTAGAACACGTCAACAGCACTCAGAAGACATTAAAATATCTGGAACAAAACTATTAAACCCAGCCGCCATAACAAATTCAACACAACCAATCCCAGGCAGAACTGTGATCATGCTCTATCCAATACATATGTGACCTTTTTTGGTTTGTTGTCCTTACAATAAATATTTCTGCTGTTTCAGAGACAAGTTATATGACAACAATTCCATTAAATGTTGATACATCCTCCAATTACCCAAAGTTTTAGGGATTAAATATGGCTTGACGCATGTTTATTTGTCTGGTGTTTGACACATTGCCTTTAATCGGTGTTCTCTCTTAGAAATAGAGTAACACCTAATCAAATAGGTCTTCAGACCTGATTTGGCTCTTGGCCTGCATCTGAGCTGGAAGTATTATCAATTTTGTCAAAAAACATCATCATTTATCTGAACAAAGTATCATAGCACATGGGCTTTCTGCCCCAGTATGGACTAGCTTTGTCCAAACAATACTATGATCTAGTAACATCAGTCCTGTTTCAGGGGCTCATTCAGTCACATAATTTATCATTTTAAAGGAAACAGCTTTACAGAGTTCTCAAACGATGCCACTCCAGGCAGTCTTTTGGTTTGGCTCGAGCCAGCCAGGAGGCTGAAATGAAGCAGTTATGAGTTAAACTATAATCCACCTCATGCTTCACAGCACAGTGGGTAGTGGGTTTGACTTCAAAATATAAATCAAGCTTACAGCCCACTACTTTAGAAAGTCACTAAACACTGACAGTGTTATGCAGTCAATGGAGGAACAACCACAATGAAACAATGGAGAAAAACAGCTTGGTTTTCCCAAATGGCCCTCTCTCAGGCTGCCCAAGAAGTGTGGCAGAAACACACCTCTCTCTTACAAACAGAAGGGAAGGGAATACAGCATGCAAGTGTTTGTGCGTGTGTGTGTGTGTGTGTGCGTGTGTGTGTACATAGGTATAAGTGAACCTAATGGGGGATGGGACTGAAATGACAAAGGCTTCCCATATGACAGACATGCAAGTCAGTGGCAACAATTGTATAAAGCTCACAGCTGTCAGAAATGAAGGAGGACGTCACAGGAATTACGTCTTATGTCACTGTTCACCAAAACACCAGATAAGCATATACAGAGTTTGTTATAATGATTAGCAAACATTACATTCTGCACTTTTGCACATGAAGCCAAACCTAGGTGACTAAGACTAAAAAAATCCATTAGGTTTATCCTGTTTAAATGTGTGACGAGGTAGAGCACATAAGATTTCAAGGAATTTTCACAATGTTTAGTGTTAAAACATTTAGTTCTTGAACACCTAAGAACAAAAAACTCACTAGTGCTACATAAAATAAAAAACAATAATGGTTTCTCATATTTTATACACTGGACTGGATTCTTTCATATTCATTTTGTTGGGGGAAAGAACCTCCTCTCACCCCAAAAACATGGATTGCCAGTGAGAATGCATTGTCCTTGGCTCCAGCCATACACTCCTTCAGATGTGAAGAGCAGCTTGTCCAAACTCACACTAAGGAGAAGATACTCTGAGAAGAAATTAACTAGCATTTATAACCTCCTGGAAGAGCGCCCAGGACTTTTGATTGGCAGCTTGCAGCAGTATGAGCTAGCAGCTAAAGCTAAGTTAGCCAAAACAGCAGCTTTGATTGACATTAGCAAGCTAAGTACACGAGCTAACATGGACAAGTGTAAGGGACTTTTTAGTAAAAAAAACATTCTTGTTTGTTGACATTGCAAGGACAAAGGCAAGCATCTGTTATAATGATCATGTTAGGATGTAACAGCCCAAATTTGGACATGACCAGACTGGTTCTTTGGGAGATGACTTCAGTGGCTGACGCCTGTGTGACGTGCCGGTATTAATCAAAACATTTTGAGGATCTTTCATAAAAGCTCAGAGCAGTTGGGTGGAACTTTGTGAGTCGGTCCAGGTATGACACTCACCCAACCAACAGGCTCTTCTGGGAAAACTTCCGTTTACCATGGTATTTCTTCTGTTTACTGTATCTTCTGAAGAAATTGTGAGTAAAGATTCTTCTGTTTTTAATATCAAATGCTATTGTTACTCATTCTTTGTGTGGAAAATCATTTAGATAAAAGATTAGTTATGTCAAGACTACACGCAGCTTTAAAGTCCTTCCCGCTGTGAGAAAAAAGGGGTTTTCATTAACTCCTTTCTTCAGCTTGAGGAGGCGGCCTTCCGATGTGGATCAGAATGCTTCAGAGTAGAAACTGTATAGGAATTTATATAGATTATTAAGACATAATCCTACAATAACCTTAACATGGTGCCCAAACATAGGGCACAAAGTCTTCTAATCTAATCTTATCCAAGTTAGGTCTCTCAAAATATTGGCTATTCAGCGCATTGAACAGAACGTATCAGAACGAAAGATTAAAGCCAGGAGGAAACTGCATCTTGAAGCCAGAGAAAACGGCTAAGATCAGAATTCCAGAATAAATAACCCTTAGTTCGTTATAAACTTAAAAGTCAAAATCTGGAAGACCAGCAGCTTTAATACAAACCCAGCTACAAAACTTCTGAGTTTAGTGAGTGTGTGAGCGAAGAGTCTCTTTAAAGCAAAAACTCAGACTAATGTTCTTACTGAATTACTAAGTAGACAATAATGAGGGAAAACCTCAGTCTACAGTATAAATGGGTAAGACATATGTTTTTTATCTAAAATACGAAACCCAGGTGCAAAAACTCTTTAAAATGTGAAACTCTAAAATTAATAGTGCAATATGAGTAAAACTTAGTCAGATAACACCGTGAGTTTAAGGTGCGTAATCAGATGCTTACTAGACAAAAGGGTTGCTAGGTAACTGTCAAGTAGGGGTGGGAATCGCAGGGTATGCCACGATACGATACGATATGCGAAATGTGACCCAAGATAACGATAATATCGCGATACCACAATATTGCGATAATCTATATATCGCACACATGGAGACACTACACTACATGGAGAATTTTAGTGTGGAAGAACCCCATGTGAAAATATTATAATAAGCAACAGGACATCTGTGTCCTAGCTAGGGAGAGTTTAAGAAAGGTACCTTGAAGCATATCACAAAATTAAAAGCATAACCATGGAAAGATTAATGCCAGTTGCCCATATTTATCAGAAATAGCAGATATTGAGGGGGTCTAGTTTATTATAGAATTATTAACAACACGGACTCAGTTAAGTGAAAGGTATTACTTTACAAAACTATAGATCATTCAAATGAAATATACTTTATACAAACAGATATAAATACTCTGGCTATTGTTGATTTCAAATTGAGAAAATGGAATGAAGATTTGATATCACAAGTACCATTAGGCATCTCTAATCACAAGCCACTAACTCCTCCAACCACTAACTACTAACCACTAATCACTAACCATCACTAACGAATTAGAGTCCTAATGGTATGTCAAAATACTCCAGAATGTTGTGTATGTCCTTTTCTTATAGTGGTTTTAAGAAGGATCTCACAGATTTAAAATGGATATACTCACCTCTACTGAGTAATGTAGTCGGGTAATGTGACCAGGCTACACTAGCCAGTTGAATTATAATTCCAAAAATGGTTGAAATAGGTGATCAGCAATGGCGTTATGCTTTTAAGTTTAACTTAAGTATGGACAGATTCAACTTTGTGTCATATGCCTAGTTAGTACATGTGCAACAAGCAGTGAAATGTAACCTTACCCTCTCCAGTCAGTGCAAAATAAAGAGTGGAAGAAAATAAATTATATTTAAAACTAGGTAAAAGTAACTGCTAGCTTACAGCTTTACACCAGTACTATTTTAAAAATAAAAGAGATATAGCAAAAGCACCCGCAATTAAAAAGGGCTTATATTGACTAGAGAAGCAATATAGTGGGGTTAAAAAAAAAGAAAATAAAGTGAGAATGTGAAGTAAATAGTACTACTGATAGAAAAACCAGCACAGGTTTGAAAGCTGTATAAAGTGTTGACATGTAGTGTCCAGTGTTATGGTCTGTAGAGTAATGAAGTGCACAGACAGCAATAGACAGGAAGTCTATAAGTCACAAATATTAATGTAAAGAAAGTAAACAAACACATTGCCTCAGAACAACATCATGAGGCTAGTGAGGAGCATGAGACGTCGCTGTCAAGCTGTTATTGCTGCAAATGGTGGGAACACCTGCTACTGACCTTGTCAAATTTTGTTATTTGGGGCTATCGCTGTTATTGTCTAAATTATTGGGGTAATAAATATTAAACTAATGAAAATTGTGTTTCTTCTCATCCATTATTAGTAATATCAAAGGGAACTTTTACTTATTTTATTAAAATTCAGAGCAAATAGGAAAAGCACTCATGTTAATAAAAATATCCCTAACTAATTGTGAGTACATATGCCCCCTTCTTTTATTCAATCCTTCTTATGCAACTGTGGTATCTCTGATTCTTTTTTCTCACAGGTACATCATACCTACTCTTTGATTGATTATTTTCTCATTGATAATTGGTTGACTTGTGCGTTCGATCCTGCGATTACCAGAGCTTAGTAAAACCAGACCATGCCCTTGTTGTGTTATCAATTACCTTTCCTGATATTCTTCAGTGCAGACAACACTGGTGCTTTAATCCTACCCTTCTAGCAGATGAAAACTTCCTAAAATTCATGAAGGAACAAATAACCGGTTTCTTTCAAACCAATACCTCTGGAGATACTTCTAGCCTTTTATTTTGGGACACAATGAATGCTTTTCTCATGAGACAAATTTTCTCCTACACTGAGAACATAAGAAAAAAGGCCAGTATAGAACAAATTGAAATGGTTAACTTAATTAAAGAAACAGACCTGCGCTAATCTAAAACAAAAAAATCCAGATCTATACTATAAGCGGTTAAATATGACTAGGCTTTTTTTTGATAGTTTTCGAATAGTCTAGATCAGAGGTGCTCAATACGTTGATCGCAAGTTACCGGTCGATCCCAAAGGCATTGTGAGTAAATCGCGGAGCCCTGCCTATCAAAATAAGCTACCGCGCACCTAAGACCACGCAGCGTAAAAGCAAGTGAACAGTGAGTGTGTTAGCCAATCATCCATCCCCACTGTGGTGTTTGGCATTGATTGATTTGGCAGTTGATTAATGTACAGTACAACCGATCTGGCCTCATCTTTTGTAACAAGCGTCACTGCGTATGCTCGGTCACCGCGCAAGCTACTGCTAAACTACAGCCAACAAGTCTCATAGTTAGCGTCTAACAATTTATTTACTTCTAAAGAAAGGGAGTAAAACGAGTGGGGGAGCTGGACCAAGTAAGAACCAAAATCAGACTGTTCATTAAAAAGCACAACACTGAATATGTCCAGACTATGCAACTCTGGCTGTTTCCATTCGGTTCATGACGTCATTGGAGAAGGTAATGACCAAAAATGTACAGCACTGCATTGAGCCAAACATGTTCATGCTGCTACACAAGGTAAACAATATATATTTTAGATATAAAGTATACTCTCTCTGTGTGTATATTTTATAGATATTTTATAGAAGGTAGCCAAAAAAAACGTTTTTAATCAAACTCACTTTTATTAGATCAAATAGAGAAGGCGTTTTGAGATGTAACTCAATGTATGTGTGTGTGTACTGCACATGCAATCGTAAAAATATGTTGCCTTGTACCTTGTATACACTGGTCTACAACAACAGCACATCCTCAATGCTGTAGCATCTGAACCGAAAGCATCATCTCATTATCTGTTCTTCTCCACGCGGCTCTGAGCCTCTACAATGTAACATATTTTTACGATTACATGCACAGTACACACACACACACACACACACAGATAAGTTACATCTCAAAACACGCCTTCTTTATTTGATCTAATAAAAGTGAGTTTGAATAAAAACGTTTTTTGTCAGGAATAACAGCCAATTGCTTGCTTATTTTAAGAGGCTTTTCATGTTGCATACGACACATTGGATGTTGTTTAAAAAACAGAAAAGTATGATTTCTCCAATTACTGGATTCCAAAAATATTGAATAGTTGTAGCCCCAGTCTGTAATGTTCATCATAGGTACCCTTCAATTGTAAGAGACAATCAACTGTGGAAATCACATTGTATGATTTTAAAAGAATTTATTTGTATAAATGGTCCAGAAAATAAGTATTTAGCTCCTACAAACAGGCAATAATTCTGTCTATCTATAATAGTCAATCAACTTGGTGAGAAGAGATGAACTGTTGGAGCAATTATTAGAAAATGGAATAAATACAAGATCACTGACAATCTCCCTCGACCTGGGGCTCCATGTAAGATCTCAGTCCAGAACTACACAGGAGAACTGGTCAATGACCTGAAGACAGCTGGAACCACAGTAACAAAGGTTACTATTAGTAACGCACTACGTCGTCATGGATTAAAATACTGCAGCACTCGAAAGGTCCCCCTACTTAAGTCAGCACATGTCCAGGCCCGTTTGGTCAGATGAGACCAAAATGAAACTCTTTGGTGTAAACGCCACTCGCCGTGTTAGAGGGAGAAGATTGCTGAGCTGCATCCCAAGAACACCACACCCACTGTGAAGCATGGGGGTGGAAACATTATGCTTTGGGGCTGCTTTTCTGCAAAGATGACAGGACGACTGATCCGTATTAAGGAAAGAATGAATTTTTCTACGACTAAGAAGATTATGTTGAACTCCCTGTAACTTGCACATCAGTATTGTCATGTCTGAATTTATGTTGGATTGTTCCTGTACCTGGAAGTCACTTTGGACAAAAGCGTCAGACAAATGAATAAATGTAAAATGTAAATTAATGTATAATGAGATTTTGGGCAAAAACCTCCTTCCATCAGTGAGAGCAATGAAGATGAAACACTTCTGGATCTTCCAGCAGGACAATGATCCCGAACACACCACCCGGGCAACAAAGGAGTGGCTACGTAAAAAGCATTTCAGCATTTCCCAGGAAAAGCCCCAACAAGTCACAGCTCTTTAGAATATCTGTGTGTAAAAATGGGCCAAAATCCCAGCTACAGTGTGCGCAAACCTGGTGAAGAACTACAGAAAACATTTGACCTCTGTCATTGCCAACCAAGGTTACATTACAAAGTACTGAGGTGAACTTTTGTAATTGACCAAATATTTATATTCTGCACCATTATACAAATAAATTCTTTAAAAATCATACAATGTGATTTACTGGGGTTTTTTTACATTCTGTCTCTCACAGTTTCCATTAAATAACTCTCATCTTGCACAATTGGTGGCTGCCAACTACTTTTTTTGCCACATTTTTCACACGTTGACTCCACACTCCTTTTCAAACCTCTAGAGTGCAGAGGAAATTTGGTATAACGATCTTCATGTGCCTGCGTGCACGAGCTTAAATATGCATGAGGTGATTTGCATTTACTATGTATGGTTGAACAAGGCCGTGTAGGGGGCGGAGTTTGCTGCAAATCCACATGCGAACAATCCCAGGAAGTGCAATTTATAAAGCGTATTTTGCTTGCAATTTTGCGCACACGTTTTTATTAATTTTGACATTCTCTTTGCATACGTCATTTTCATCTTTTGAGCGCACATACACTTTCAGTATAAGTTCTAAGCAAAGTTTTATAAATGAGACCCCAGGTCTGTGGAAAATGCAAACCTACATCATTAGTACATCAGTTTGGTGGAGTGGCTACAATCATCACATGCACCCTAAGTCTGAATGATGATTACCATACCTTTCCCAATCAGGACACATGGTTAACTTCCGTATGGGCATTCAGGCCAAACAGAAATATCACTAATGCATATCAGAATGACCCCCAAAGATGTTTTAATAACAACTGACACTTCTCATTTTAAAATGCATGAAATAGCATATCCCTTTTCAATGTTGCCATGCCTCAAAAAACTATATATTTTTTCATCAATTTAAATGATTGGGAAAGAGTGTTTCTGTGTCTCAATTGAGCTACTGGACACTAAAATTGCCTTATTTTATACATGTCCTCTAAAAGTAAGCAGTCTTTGGGTAGAAAACAGGTTTATGACACCACACCTATAAACTATTTGCATTTCTGACCAGCTAGAGATCCAATGATGTCCAGTGTGTGTCTTCTCATCAAACTCCAACAATAACACAATGTCTAATAAGGTTTCAGCTCAGTTGTGTAAAAGCAATACTTGAATACACAAGCAACCTTACCTCATGTTTTAATGTGTGGTTGATATTGGTGCTGAAATTGAGGTTTATTGTCCATCATGAAAATAAACAGCAAATATTTCAGGTGAATAAGGTCTACTGTGAAATCATCAGTGAACATGGCTGTCACTGACCCTTCCACGCTAAGGCGGGGGACCACTGCTAGCCTGTGTTCTTATCAGCTTACAAGTGAACAAATCTGCGTTGTGCCTGCAAAGAAAAAGCCAGAAACACAAAGAGAATATTTTCACTCACTTTCCAATCACCTCGCACAGCTCGTATACATCTTCAAAAAGCACGTCGTCGTCAGCCATGGTCCGCGAGAACACTGATCCGATCTTCTGGAAAATCCGCCCAAAGCTGTGATTTGTGAATTTTAAAAATCAGGTGGTCGCAGCTCTGCGCTAAGATGCGAAATAAATACGTGACTTTCGAAGATCCTGCGGTCTTGTTTAACGAAATATGAGAAGATATTTCCACCACAGAATTATTGCCACAAAAATGGAATTGCAGAAATGGCTAAGCTGCTAGCTAGCCCGCTTGGATCTTGCAGCGGCGTATGTTTGGTCCGTTCTGACACTCCTCCTCCGCCCAGTCTTCTCCCTCCTGTCTAGCAACCCGGCTCCCTAATCCCCCGGTTCGTGTCAGCGGCCGCCGAGCCGCGGGGCGTCCGTTAAAACAGGTTCTACTGTGTCCGAACACAACGCTGTCGTTCGTGTCAATGAAAACTAACGGTCCCAGGGTTGGGCCGCAGCATCCGTGGCGCGGCTGCCCGGGCAGCTAGAGGCTAGTCTCGTCAGAAAACGGTTGGTCAGGATTGATCTGCCTGTGTGGAACTGAACAGAAGGACGCCCAGTGTATCAGCGCGCGCTGGAATACCCCGTTAGCTCGCCACGTTAAAGCCACTGTCGCTTACATCCATCTCCAAAGACGCACATCATTACCCTATGAAAATAGCAAGTACACGCCCTGGATCCCATGGATGCGGCTTACCCCGCGAACATATATATTTATATATTCCGAATTCCGAAGTGTCTCTCTCTCTCTGGTCTGATGCTACTCCAGTTCAGACTGCACAGGCTCCTCCCACTGACGGTTAGGAAACTGGGACGCGAAGAGCCAAAATGCCTGTATCAGTATGCTCGGGTTCCCGGATGAATTCAACGAACGATGTTGCCAGTTTGATCCAAAATGTCGAGAGAAAGGCGCACCGTCTCGTTTATAGGAGGTGCAGTTTCATAATCCCCCTACTGCTTGAAAATCCATCGTCGCAAAACACCAGCAATTTAGAAGTTCGATTCAGTTTAGCGAGCCGATTCTTTTACATTGTCCATCTTAATGAATTGATTTAACGATTCGTTGGTTCACAGCGATTTACTGATTCCAATTTAACTTGCAAACTAGATTAATTTACAATAATAATGACAAAATAGCATTTGAGACTGACATGTGCTACTCGTTCCCACTAACGTAAATCCGATCAGCACCGCCGTTCTGTGATAATAACAGAAAAGCCAGTTGTCTACAGAGAATATTTACGTAGATCGAAATTTGCAATGCTACCGAAGGGTAGTTTGTGAGTGCTTCATAAAATTAAAGTGTGAAAATTAACATGTGAACTATATTAGTTTTTGTTTTTTTCGCTCATAACACGGACGTGAACATTAACATATTCGCTACAAAGCAGTTCGATTCATGAATCGGTTCGGGTGAATAAATGAAAAAGAAAGAACCGGTATAAAAGAATTGTTCTCTGTACAAAAGCACCGAGCGCATCTCGAGATCAGCGCATGACGTCAGCGGACGCACGATTCTCGTTACATTGCTTTTATTCTCTAATCGTATTGCGTAATCACCAAGGCGACATTGGTTAAGTGCTAAAAATCCAACATTCAGTCCGGAAACACACAGACAGCATACCCAACCGCCGACGGTCGAATAACGCTTATAATAATACTCAATCATTAACAGTTTTTCACATCGCCAGAGGTCAGTGTAGTCGATGACACGGGGTACTTGCCTCATTACTAAGATTTTTGTTGAATATTACAGTGTAGGCCTAGTTGGGCCGGTAGGATATACAAATGTGCCAAAACCATTACATCACACATATTCTGTTCAAAAGACCTGGGGTCTTCATTAGAAGATAAAAAAGGATAAAGTGTGCAGAAGCATCGAGTGACTCATTCCACTTTCAGTGTTTACCAAGGGGTGGTGTGCTTTAACTGAGGAAAGGAGTCAGGCCATTTGTTCTCACAGAGTTCACAAGGTTCATGCAATCATATAGTTCAGAACATGAAGACATAAACATAGTTGTACTTTGGGTTGCAGACAGTGACACGGGGCACACTCACTAGCAGTGGGGATTCGATGAAATACTATCAAATCCTGGTGGGCAACATCATATGTTCTTTTAAAAAGAGAGAGGGAGAGACAGAGAGAGAGAGACAGGGAGAGAGACAGAGAGAGAGAGAAAAGAGAATGGCTTCAACAACAGGGTCTTGTAATACAGGAGGACACACGATAGCAGCAGTGTCAGAAGGGGCAGAAACTCTTAGCTGGCTACAAAGAATGTTAATAAGCTGCGATACATGCCACACGGGTTGTTACTGTACTGACTGTGATCATTCTTCACTCTAAATGTGAAAAACATGAATATAGTGCTAATTTTGACTCAGTTTTTTTGATTGAATGCTTTGTTGCTTCTTTATTTACAACATGCTGCTGCAATCCAAATTTCTTCATGAACTTTCTACTTTTATCTACATGAATGTCTACTTTTTTGGGGGAGGATGACCCAGAATAGAGCTAACATTAGAGTGAAATTTACAGATGCTGTCGTTTATATGAAAGGCAATATCTCTAACTCTTGAGTAATGTCCCTACTGAGTATTGTAAGCTGAGATGAATACATACAGTGCTCAGTAATGTGGGAGTGCAGCTCATAAATAATAATAAATCATGTTTTTCAATGTTACAATGATGAAACACATTGACTTATTGTTGCTTAAAAGAATTAACTTAAAAGTAGGGAGAAGTGCTGGGTCACAGGACACATGTACTGTACTCAGCTACTACTGAGATGAACACACTGGAACTTCACATTTCAGTGTGTTCATCTCACTCAGTGTAGAAGGCATGAGTACAACGTGTTCATCAACAGCTTATGAAAGTGTGAACTTTTTCACCACATGTCACCATACTGTGGAGCAGCACCATTCAAGAACTACTACAGCATGACCTGCCGGAGTTTCAGCACAGAGGCCAATTAAAACAATTGATCTCCCAAACAAGCTTTTCCCCCAGTAACGCAGGTCAATATTGCCAGTGCTACATTAAACACTCTGATCTGAAGAGTGTAACAGTGCACAGAACCACTAGAGTGAGCTATCCTGCTGCTTTACCTTTAGTTACCATGGTGATCCCCTCTCTGCCCCTTGTACTGGAGGGAGAAGATGAGGTAAGTCCATAGTACAAACAAGAAAAGGGTCTGGTTCCCTTAGTAACTCAATAGAAATGCATGCTGACGTAAGATTGTTGGGTCTGTTTCCAAGTCAGCTGTCTACTAAATGCTATCTGGTGTCGACCAGAGGAGGATGGGTTCCCCTTCTGAGTCTTGGTTCCTCCCAAGGTTTCTTCAAACAGTTTATCAAGTTTTTCCTTGGCTCTGTTGCCTTTGGCTTGCTCAGTACTGGTGCGGACCAAGATTTTGTAAAGCTGCTTGTTAAAAGTGCTATAGGAATAAAATTCACATTAGTCACTTACCCATGTAACTACTTGATGTACAAACCGGATTCCAAAAAAGTTGGGACACTGTACAAATTGTGAATAAAACCAGAATGCAATGAAGTGGAAGTTTCAAATTTCAA
>JBBIGC010175125.1:0-15134 GCA_037576955.1 Lepidarchus adonis
CTCTCTCTCTCTCTCTCTCTCTCTCTCTCTCTCTCTCTCTCTCTCTCTCTCTCTGTGTGTGTGTGTGTGTGTGTGTTGCTGTTTGCATCTGCATCTGTGTATTGTCCTTCTTTCCCATTCCAGACAGCAAACCTAATTTCTGGAGAAGGCCCCCATCTTGGGGAGATTTATAACAGCCTCAAAGGCAGCTATATAAACACATAGTGGGGTCCGGAATTATGGACTGTGGAACATACTTGTCTAATATAGCCAGTGCTTACAAGAACCTATTTAAAATACTGTAGCAGAGCTGAGGCTTAGGGGGCGTGCTTACACCGCACGGCCCCCTGGGTAAGAACTGTCTGTGTGTTTGGGACCGCATTTTGGGGTTTATTTGCCTCTATTGTTGGGGATTCTTTTATGTATGTGGTATTTTTGGGTAGTCTGCGTGTTTCATGTGTTGGATTTGGATGAATGGCTCACTATTCCGCTCAGTGACAGCGGCAGTGGTTTCAGCCTGTATGAGCATATATAATGATCACGACTCGTTCCCGAAGTTTTACCAATGTTGGCTTATAGCTAATAATTTAGATCCTGATTAAGTAGCCTTTCTCCGCTAGCTGTTTGATTAGCCATTAGCCAGTAAAAGGTGATTGTTAGCAGTTTTCTAATCTGAAAGAAAATGATTTGATTTGACTTTTCTATAGCATGTGTGTAGAGAAATACCAGGGTGGACTACTCAGACCTTGCTGTAGCCCATCGCTTGCTACACAATTTGTCGACCATGTTTATCTGGGTGGTGCACACCAGTGACAATTACATTGTAGTTGTGATCAACCAAAAATATTCAGTCTGGACTGGTCCTGTATTCAGAATGTGACCACCAATGATGGGCAAGAATGTCATACAGGACAGGGGTTCCCCTCCCCAACGTGTGTTGCGTCTACTGTGTTTTGCCCTGGGGCCATTCCTCTGTCAGTCCACCAGTGGTAGACATTCACCCACATGAGGTTCTGTATTGCATTTTATAGTGTTTTATTAAAGTTACTTTCACATTAATTTTTCACACCAGTAAAAAAATTTGTTTGGGGCAGCGTCATAACCACAAATTTTCCATAATAACCGTAAATAAACTTTCATTAAAAAAAGAAATGCCTGGTACCTACAAGTACTACAAATGAGTGTAATAAACTTTCCAGTAATTCAACAGTGGTCGTGTAACAGGCTATTCATATTTTCTCAGTGTCTTTTCACAATACTGTACACTGTAAAAGATGAAAGACATAAATTCTTTGTAATCTTGTGCTGAGAAATGTCATTTCAGAACTGATTGACAGTACTCTTGTGAAAGCTGGCACAAAGTATTGAGCAACAACCCTTCTGTGATGCCACCACTCGGTCATGTGCTTAATTTGTTTCTTGTTTCAGAACAGTGTGATCTGAATATTTTTTCATTCTCATTTTGGCTTGTCTCAATATACACTACTCACAATAAGTTAGGGATATTGTTATTTACATGAGTGCTTATCCCATTTGCTCGAAATAAGTAAAAGTTCCCTTTGATATTACTAATAATGTATGAGAAGAAACACCATTTTCATTAGTTTAATATTTATTACCCCAATAATTTAGACAATAACAGGGATAGCACCAAATAACAAAAATAGCGGGTGTTTCCACCATTTGCGGCAATGACAGCTTGACAGCGACGTCTCATGCTCCTCACTGGCCTCATGATGTTGTTCTGAGGCTGCGTTCCACTCCTCCACAAGTGCTACACACAGTTCTGCCAGGTCACGTGGGGGCGGTGTACGATCATGCACTCTCTGCTTCAACTGGTCCCAGACCTGCTCTATGGGGTTCAGTTTAGGGGACATTGATGACCAAACCATATGAGGCACTCCAACTTCCTGAAGTCAAGCTGTGACAATTCTGCCATGATGTGGTGGAGCATTATCATCCATGAACAGAAAGTTGGGGGTGTGCTGGCAGAATTGGGGGATGATGATGGGTTCTATGATGTTCTCTGAGGTAAGAACGTGCAGAGACTGAGCCATGTACAATAACCAAATCTGTTTTGCGCTGACTGGTGATGCCTGCCCAGACTGTTGTACCTCCTCCACCAAAGCAAACCCTGGGGACCATTTACCTCAGCATATTGCTCACTTCGACTTCTCCAGCAAAGCTGATGACCATTCATTTCTGTGCAACGTGACCCGCAACTCATCAGTTAACAGGACAGTAGACCACTGCTGAATTGTCCAGGTCACATTGTCTTGTGCCCACTGCAAACATTCACGGCGGAGTCAGTAGAGTCAGTAGAGTCACCTGCAACGGTCGTCTGGCATTCAAGCCAAAGTGGTGGAGTTGGTTGCGAATGTTTGTCTGGAAACTTTATTTCCCCTCGCATCTCATAAACATGCCTGCAGCTGTGTGGCAGTTGTATAACGATGTCTGAGTGCATAGGTCCTTAGGTACTGGACATTGTTGTGGTCTGTCACTCTTGGGGCTCCACTCCTGGGTCTGTCATGAACTCTGTCAGTAATTCTGTGTCTTGATGCAAGTCTGCTGATGACACTTTGAGACACAACAAGTTCACGAGCAACATCTGACTCCTGCCACTGATGGTCAGGTGACGCTGCTCATCTGTTAAGTGACGTTGTGTGTTCATGGCTGTTTGAATGATGAACTTGGAATGATTTACAGACAATAGCAGCGTTTTATACCCACAGAATGTTGAAATTGATGCCACATTGAGAAAGGCTGTCTCTTGGCATTGGCCCCAATATAAGGCACCTGTTCACAATGATACCATTACATGGAAAACACACAATGAGGTGTGTCTATCACCCCAATACAAATGCCTCCCTATCCCAAACATGTCTGAAGTGAAACAAACACTGTATGCATGACATCCACTAAGTCTCTCACAATATCCCTAACTTACTGAGAGTAGTGCATTTATTTTTTTATGTGTATGGGTTTATGTAGACAAAATACAATTGCACTAGTAATTAAGTAAGTGAGTGAGTGAGTGAGTGAGTGAGTGAGTGAGTGAGTGAGTGAGTGTAGTTAAAGTTACTTAACAATCGGGCACTTCTGTGCATTTGAGGCTAGATCTACATTTTATACAGAGATATGTTAATGGCTTTTGGTTTAAAAATAATCTGTCAGAGCATGGCTCTGGGCATGCCCCCTCCCCCTTCCTTTTCCACGGAACATGTCTGGAACAGCAGAGGTAAAGTCTGAGTTAAAATCTCTAATCCTCGAGTCTCTGGGACAGACACAGCTGGCTGCACGTGCTCTCCAGACTTGCTTTCCCTAAAACCCTGACATGTGCTCCCAGGCACACTCGTATTAGAGCTGTCTGAAGTGGCACCCCCCTACAACATGCACGCTAAGACTGGAGAGGCCTCAACAGGCTGGAGTTGTACAGAATTACTCTTCTTTCAAATATTTTTTGATACTTTTTATGAATTTATATTGGTATATAAATTGTATAACCACACTCAAGCGCATAGTTCCGCAAGTGTTGTACATGGTCAGTCACTGTGGACAATAGCGTCAATGTATTTACCTGGAAATGAGGCTGGAAACACTTTAAATACCTGCTCTTCCTTTCTGAGCCTAGAAGAATCTCACCTCTAACTAACCCATGAAGCCTTCATCTCAGCCACCTCCTGCTCTGATCCTGTCTGTACACTAGATGGCGCTTTTCTTTCACAGTTTATGAAAGATTTCAACCAGGAATCCATATTAATGTTAATAATCCTTGAGTCGAGCTGTACTTCTTTTCCAGCTGATCCATCAGGGAGTTCAGTCTTGATCACAAGTTCACACTTGATTGAAGTGAAACAAATTCCATCAGGAATGGTTTAATTAGGAATCCCTCATGTAGAGCAGTGAACAAAAGCGAGTCATATGCCTGTCATGCCTTTTTGGAAACAATGATACAGTGCTTTGGGAAAGAAAAGCAGAAAAAAACTTTTTTGGAATAACGCTGGGTCTACATTTTATGAGCTGTGTGGTGTCGCTTAACTTGTTTTATTCATAGCAACATGAAGATCAACATGTCATGATCCAGGTTATTAGATGGAAGTTTTAATAATGCCTTAAAGAGCACATAAACACATGATGCTTGTAATCAACAGATTCTTAAATATTATTGGGTTACTCACTGTGCAGTTATTGTTTGGAAACATCTACCATCTGCCTCCACTTGCTGGTCATCCACCTTCTTTAGAGTGTAACTTCACACATATACAATGACATGCTACAATTCATTTAGATATTTTTGTTATCGTTCAGTTTCTGCCCTCAGGCCTGTTCACCAGATGTTTGCGTCTTCTCAGCCAACAGCAACACTGACATGGCAGTGGAGGTGTGTGGCACTGTTACTAGTGTTACCGGGGTTTTTGCATAGACCTGTCCTGCCAGTGACGCTTCCATGATGCCAATAAAGTGGCTGTATACCATTGCATACAGAATATTGAGTTAATAAATCAAACAAGGCCTGAAATGTGAAACCATTGTTCACCTTCCAGCTTCTGCACATAATCTGCATAACATATAATTCTGCAGCTCGAGTTCTCACATTCTCTAAAAAATCTGAACATCACCCCCATTCCCCACAAATCCACTGGCTCATCATATCATATCATATTCAGTATAAGCTGCTTCTTCATACATTTAAAACCCTGCTCCTTCATACCAATCACTCTGTTCATACACTTCCTCCTAAATTCAGGTTCTCCACCATGGGTGGGAGATGCCCCTAAACCTGTTGCTGCCCCTAAACCTTGGAATTCCCCCCTCAAAACCTGCACCTAACGTCCTTTCTGTCTCTCAAAACTCAGTTGCAACCGCTATTCCACTACTCACTCTTGATTTCCTATTTGTGCTGTTTGTTAGTCAGAGCATTTCTTGCATTTTAACTGTTTCAATTTATTTTTAGTGTTGTTTGATGTTGTAGTGATTCTCTGGGAGGGAGAAGCACCAACTGACCGCTCGCACACGAGTTATATCTCTTTGAACCAACCAGGAAGTTGGCCAGATTTTATTTGCTCCTTCACCGGCCTTTAAAAAGACCAACCTGTACCCTGTGCGTCCCCTACAGGCTAGGATGTGCACTAGCATGAACCTGTGAGCTAGGATAGCAATGGAGAGTCATCACTCTCCAGACTCATCACGAAGAGAGTGAGCCCATTCATCGCTATCTTGCTCGCACAAACACACAAACGCACAGTAACATGTGCTCTCCTATGCAGTCTGTTCCTCTGTCTGCAAAACACACAGTGCTAACTGTCAAACTCCCATGATGCTCCTCCCCGAGCAGCCAATGGCAGCCACCCAGGACCGCTACAATATTTTGCTATGTGAAGTGACATTGGGTTTGAGAAAGGTGCTATATAAATTCAAATTATTATTATTATTATTATTATTATTACTATTATTATTATTATTATTATTAGTAGTAGTAGTAGTAGTAGTAGTATTATGTGCAGTTACCCTTATTAATGTGCCACATGCTATTGTGCCTACATCATAGCAGTTTCTGCTTTTCGTCTAAGTTCTTTGTGTCTATCATGGTTTCCTTTTTTAAAGCCAGGCCGGGCAATAATACAGCAACTGAAGTAGTTCTATATACACTAGAGCAGAGGTCCCCAACCTTTTTCGCGCCACGGATCGGTTTAATGTCAGACAATATTTTTGCGGACCGGCATTTAAGGTGTCGCGGATAAAAACAACAACATAAAATGTTACAACCAAAACATAAACTGTGGTATTTTGTAAATATAATAATAAATGTGAATCTATTGTGTAATTATGTAACTTTATTAGCAGCGTCTTTCTGAAATGCGCTAACAACGATCAGAGTAACGTCCTCCTCTGCCCCTCACGCGCTCTGGTAACGCATAAACTGTTTTCTATGCTGTTGTGGCGATCTCAGGGTTTTCTGCCATGACTTTCATCCAGAATACGAGCTACGTTGATGTCTCTAACATACTACGGATTGAGATTGCATTTTTTTTTTTAAGTTTACATTTTTTGTACGGCCTGGTACGAAATGCTCCACGGCCCAGTACTGGTCCACGGCCCGGTGGTTGGGGCCCCTAGCACTAAAGGGTAAATGAGCTCACACAGTCTATAACGTTATTGTTTATGTCATTCATTGAGTCATTAGTACATATTTAAGAGCTTTAACAGCTAGACTATCTAATGTTTGCTTCTGGCTGTGCACAGGCCCCATACTGGCCATTCTGGCCTGTTCAGTAGTCAGTACTTGTCTTTGTAATTATACTGACTCACATGTAAACAGAGCATCTTCTCTTTCAGACAAGCCACCTATTACACCTGACTTAAGACATTTCTAGCACCACCCTGCTATTTGCAGCCCTCGCAGCACAAACGTAGATGCAGTTTAAAAATCAGTACCACTAGTTTCTGTATCTCAGACTTTTGAGGACTTCATTTAATGACTGGAACCGACAGACCCTGTTGTACCCAATGTAAACCCATTTTTATTTCTTTACTTGGTATAAACCCCTTTTCCAGAAAAGTTTTCTTAGACCTTTATTTACAAGGAAATGACTTCTAATATATGGCTGACAAAGTTGATTGTATTTCTAAATATAATAATACATTTTGGAATGGCTGGAATACACTCCAAAATGTTGGGACAGGAGCAAAATAAGAGTGAAAAGTTGACTGAATTTTGATTCATACTGTTAACACCATGAAATATTCCATGATAAGCAGGTGAAGTGAATACAGGTGAGGCTATCATGATTGGGTGTTAAAAGGAACATTTAACAAAGGCTCAACTTTTGAAAACAGAGATGGGTCTTGGTTCACCATCATTCACCAAAGTTCACAATCAAATGAAAAAAGAACAAATCTCACCATTTTTCACCATTTCCAGTACATATTAGTGTAAAAAGTCAGGGAATCTGGAGAGTTCTCAGTGTGTTTAGGCGAAAGCTGGAAGCCAATGATGATGAGAACCTGTGATACTACTGTAATAAATAAAAAACAAACACCAATGTGATGCAGAAATACAGTCCACATCTGTCTCTTGTTGACAATGTACAAGGCATCATGATGAGGAGAATCAGACAACGACGACCACAGACTGTTGACTTATATCAGGTGAGAATTGACAGAAACTTCACTTGAAAAACTGCAGCAATTGGTATTCTCAGTACCTAAACAGAAGAAGTGTTTTTGTCTGGACTGCTTTTTAAAAATACTCACAATACAGAACAGGCATACAGGCTTTTAAGTGATTAAAAACAAAATAATTCACCATGATATCATATCACATTTTCCTTCCATACTGTATATGAGCACTTTTGATTGATGGTTGGAGTGCTATGTGACACTAGACATTGTTGGTTAACAATACTTGTTCCTGATCTGGTGGTGCAAGGTGGGCAAAAGTCACAACATTTTCATCATGAAACCAAGAATTCCTTTGGAAAGATATAGTGATTCTGCTTCATTTGACCTGGAATATGAATGAACAAGGTGGAAATGTTTCAGGTTGTTTTTAAATGGGTTTACACTGGAAGATTACTTTAGATTTACTTCAAATAAATCATCAAATTAAGTTCTGTTTTTGATTCCAATTCGACTAGAATCACACATTTTAGTGCCACTGCTAAAGCAACCCCCTTGTTCCTTTGTTTCTAATCCATAACCAGGCCTCAGTAAAAATCCAAACAGATACATACCTGAATCTCAAATCCAGTGGTTACCAAGCAACTGCTGATTGAGGTGCCATCATTCAAGGTCATTCCATGGCAGTGACAGGGGAAAGTGGAGAGGCAGGAGCATCTTGCCTGTATCAAGGTGCTTTGAATGTACATGAGATTGTACATGAGAGAGTACTGACATTGACTAGGTAGATGTAAAACACAGCTTCAGCAGTGAAAGAAAGACTAATACCCATGACATCATGCCTCAGATCTCACCTAATGACCACTGCACTTATAAACCAGAGACTTACGTCAAATTGCAATTTTCTTGTGTTTGTGCTGGTTGCTTGCATATTAAAAATAGCACATAAGCTCATTTACCTTTTCTTCCTTCTCATGGTTTTCAGACAGGGTGCATACTAGCACTAGGCCCAGTCCTAATTCTAATCCTGTCCCTAGTGCTATTGAGAATCAGTGGGATTTCTTCTGAACAGGAGAGAGGACTAGCTAAAATGGGACTTTTTATTTGACAACTTGTGAAAATGATTTTTTCTGTACATTAAATTGACTAAACTCTTTATTTCAACTCTCTTACTATCAATCACGTTTATTCTCAAACTGGACGTTCTTCCTGCTCCGTCAGTGCATCAGTTTGTTCTAAATTTATCTCATGCTGTGAGCTTTTATAAGGGCCTGTGTGAAGAGGGCGGGGCATAAACTCAGGTAGTTCATTCTACACGCCCTGTTAATGCCGTCATTCAATATTTTTCGCTTTCTACCCGTTTTCGGACAAGTCCCGCCTTTTGTATGCTGCGATTGGCCAGTGGAGTTTAGAAGCTTTCGCTAGGATTGGCTAGTTTTTGTGAACACCGGGCTATTCTACCTCTTTGAAGGCGGAGCTTGTCTGAAAACGGGCGGGAAACGGAAACAGATTGTTTGTGGTGGCTGATTGAGTGCGTTGTCAGAGAGTTCGAGAGAGAAGAGGCGAGAGGACGAGTCCCTAAGTCTTCTCACCTGTTAAATTACAGGCGAGAGACTTTCAGGAATCTTTAGCTTTGTGAACTTTGTGTGCTGAGGTTGAGATTTTTAGTCATGACCGAGGCAATAATACCCAGCGTGTCCCAGAGCAGCGAGGTCGCGGAGAGCGGTTACTTCAGAAAGGTGAGAAAGTTTCGATGTCTGTTTAGCATCTATGCTAACACCTCTCGACTACCGTGCTTTTGTTGTTATTCTTGTTTTTTTGCGGTTTAATTTTTTTTAAATCTCATTTGATTAAACCGACTATTTAAGTCACTTTGTCTCATACAAGCAGAGTTCCGTTACCTTTCATTTAACACGTAAAATTGATAAAAAATACTTCTAAATCAGACTTCCACGACCAATTTATTTATTCAGAGAAGTATAAGGTTTTAAATCCATTTACCTTTAGTTCCACTTTCATTCTTAACATTCAGTTCGTTTTATGTATTCCTTATGTTTCATCACGTTTCTATGTGTTTATCTTGGCTATTTTGCTGTGGCTGTTGCTCACACCTTGTTTAAAGTTTTAACAGTCTGTGTTAAGAGGGCAGAGCATTTAAAAAGAGGAATAGTGCCTAACAAACCCAGTTTGAAAGATTCTGCATGTTATAAGCTGAAAGGAGTTCATCTGGGTTTCTTTGTGGTTATGAGTAGTTTTTATTTCAGCTTAATGTGTTTTAATGGATAAGATAAGAAACATTTATTAGTCCCACAAGTGCAGTATAGTCTTGTAATTGCAAATGAAGTAACTAGTTTTGCTTGGATACTCTACCTGCCTCTGTTCTGAGGCAGTCAAGAAGAAATCCTGACTTTGTCATGCTGTTAGGTTCCTCCTAAGGTTTGGTTGAAGACATCTGGTGGACAGGTGTGGAGAGAGAGAGAGCCTGTGCTGCCTTTTTTCATCCAAGTATGGCAGAACTCTGAACTGTGTGCCAAGCATAGTCTCAAAACATCTACTTATATCTACACATATATGTATATGTGTGTGTGTGTGTGTGTGTGTGTGTGTATGCATGTGTATATATATATATTATTTTTTAAAAATGTTTTTAATTTTTTACTAACACCCAAATACCATTGTTAAATCTAAAATACTGTACCAGCTGTATTAAGACTTCAAATGAAATTGTAAGCCTGGTATACTGAATGCCTGTTTGACCCATACAGGATCTAAGTGAATGAGGTGTTTTGGCTTGTCTGAGGAATCTGATAATAGGTGTAGACTCTGATGTAGCGACAGCCAGACTTTAATGGTTTCCTTGTGTTTTTATTAGAATACCTGGGACTCATAACTTCTTAGGTTATAAAAATGATTTATTGAACGTTTTAAAGGTGCTTAAAAGTAAGATGTGTACAGTGGCAATGTTGGCACATACTGGGAGAGGGAGAGGGAGAGAGAGAGAGAGAGAGAGAGAGAGAGAGAGAGAGAGAGACACCAAAAGGGCTGGACATACTGAGTTATAGCTTATGAATTCCTTGGAGCGATTTATGCCCTCTGCACATTCCTTTAATGTCTTTACTTGACCTCTTTCTTCATATGGAAGAGAGAGACTGTATTTGTGTGAAGGTGAAAAGTTCTCATTGATTTTGTATTTTTGTAGGAGATTCATTGGAAGAGTAATTAAAAGCAGAGTGCAGTACTATAATGAGACTACAGGATCGGGACATGTATACCTGTAATTGTGTGAGTCTTGCTTTGGTTGAAGAGTATAATTATCTGAAGTGTTGACTGTATGTCAGTCTAGCTGGAGGAACCTGTGCTGGCGCATTTTTGCACAGGCATCCGTGTGTTTTTTTTAGTCTAATCGCCTGTGTGTCCGAGCTCTGAAAAGGGCCTTTGTATCTGTGAAGCCTCAGCTCTGCTTATGAACTGTAACTGTCCGGCTTCATTGTCTGGACGTATTTACATGAATGGCGACCAAGGTCGACTCCAGTGTTGGAACTTCTCTCCTTCTCTCCTAAACTGACCACTTGCATAAACACTCATGTAGGGCAAGTGTGTTTCAGAGTGTTTTTCATGGGAAAGAGTCTTCAGGTCTCCGTATTTTGTTATAGATTATTTCTCAGGCATGTGGGCTTGTTGGGGGGTGAATTATATTTAATATAGTTAGGCATTTCAATCACATGGTGCCCTTCTGGCTTTTCCTTTTCTCTTTTTCCTTTTATTTACTTGCCTGCCCTCTTGCCTTTCTACTCTCATAAAAATCACGGTGCACAAACTGGTTCTGTGGAGCAATGCTGGAATAGATACTGGTTCCCAAAGGACTTTTCAATTGGTTGTTCTTTAAAGAACCTTTTTAATAGCATTTGCAAGTTTTGTAAAGTCTCTTTGTAATATATAAAAAATGGAACACCCTAACCTAGAACATTTAGGTACCTTTATTTCTTAGGTTTATTGATTCTCAAGACAGTTCCCAGGCAGTTGGTGATATAAAGTCGGGTTTTCATGTCTGTGGAGAAAGAACAGTTATGGTCAAGTAAACCTGGAAAGTTCACAACGGGCTGGAAGTTTTGGCTGACAGTTTCATGGGTTTCATTGTTTTGATAATGAGTGGGGGTGGTTTTGGTTAAAGTACATGAAGATACTTCGAGTGATTTTGGTACTGAATTGATTCCAGTGGAAGTAGGGATAGTGAACAAAATGGTTGAGAACGTTTCTTTAGGTCACTAGCTTTTATGGTTTTGTGTTGATCGCAAAATTAAAGGTGACCTTTTGTACCTTACCTTCAAAAAACACTTTACTTTCCTGTCAAGCATATACTTAAACACCACAGAGGCTTTCCTATTGTCTATTAGTTTGCATACAACAATTCCCAGGCAGTGGATGATGTGAAGGCTAATTTTGGGCCTGTAAGTAGGAGGAATATTTATTGACCAGTAAGTCAGGCAAGTCCACTAGGAGCTGAAAGTTTTGGCTGAAAAGATCTTCTCAGGGCTTTCATTGTTTTGGTAATGAGTAGAATGGTGGTTTCACTATAGTGAGTGATAACACTTTGAATGATTGATATGTAGATAATGCAGCGTAGCAGAAAAGAGGTTTAGGGGTTTGGATACTTACTGTTTTAGGCTGGTTAGCAGATGGTTTTGGAATGGATACTGCAGAGTGGGTGGATAATTTAACACTGTTGGTGAATGGGTAGTGATTGGATGGCTGCAGGACAGCACATGAGGAATGGTGGAAATGGTTCTGGGTTTCAGCTAATGCAGATCGAGGTGATGGTTTTGGACTGGTAGATACTATGGTGTGGGGAAATAGAAATAGAACTGTGCCTGTACTTACTAAGAGGGTTCATAGAAGATGGGATGATTGTCAGTAGATGGTTTGATTGTAGTTAATATTGCAGATTGGATATGATGGTTTTGGACCTTTGCTATGAAACTGTGGCTGCAGAGGCAGAATCGCCGATTCGGCATGTTCCTCCTCGTCCTTCTTCCATTGACGTTGAATCCAGCCAAAGACGGCACATGGCCAGACCACATGCACTAATGCAGGGCAGATGCTTAGAGCTTCTGTTGAGGTTGGGAAGAGTTGTAGAACTGTAAAATGAACCCAGGACGTCCCACAGTGTTCCAGACAGTGCAGTAAACTGAAATGATGATTAACATGGGAACTGGTGTGAGAGTTGTAGAGCATGCTGCTCTTTTTTTCTGCAAATTCAATTACCATCTATCCAAACTGGCATCTGCCTGATGATGGATTTTGCTAGTTTGGCACTGTTGTTTGCTAGGATATTAAGGAGTCCGTGGGTTTTGCATTAGAGTACTTTGGAAATGAAAGGAAGCATATTGGATATACAAGCTTCTTACTTTCAGAAACTGAGGCTATAGGTTGTGTGAATTGGAGAGAGAGTAAACTTTGTTTGGTCTTTGTTTCTTGCCTCTCAGCGCCGTTTCTCTGTGGTGGTAGTTGTGTTTCCCACTGACTCTGTGCTATTGGAGATGCTCAGTAGTTGGCTGGTAGAGTTGATGCATGTTTAGTTTTTAATTCTAGGCTTTACATGGATCAGTGTGTAAGAATAGTGTTGCATTGTGACTCGGGATGGGTACTGAAACCTGGTACTAAACGAGCCCTGGGGCAGCGTTTTTAACTATCAATAAGCTCTGACATTACCTGTATTGCTTTTGGTTCTGGAGAAACAAATGAATCAGATTATAAATCCTAATTTATTCTACATAATCTTTCACAGTTTATCCAACCAGCTCCATTACTGATTAAGACGTTAATCCAGAGTGTTCTCCCTGTATATCCAGAAAGTTTTATTTTGCTTTATGTGATTTGTATACTGATCTCCAGTGGACCTGGCCGGATCTGCGAGAGTATTTGCACAAATGTAAACTTTAATGCCATGTCCACATGTAGGCAGGTATTTTTAAACATAGCTTTTTTAATGTGTTTTGATCTTCTGTCCACGTGTAAAAAAACATTTTGGTCACTAAAAACTGCTTCGATGGTGGAAATGGAAGTTAAATTAATTGTATACATCGATTTTCATGTCTCCAATTTTTCTAATAATTTTGTGTGATGTAACACAAACTCATTGTGGACTGAAGTTAAAGTAATTAGCATGATTTGTTTTATTAATTTATTTTATTAATATCAATTTAATATTTGGTTACAACATTGCTGTATTTTTTGTGAAATAAAATGTTCCATTGTGCATTAATGTAAATGTGTTAAATAATTTTTTTAAAGTATGGAATGATAGTAGTGATTTGTTAAATTAAGTAATGTTAATTATGATGTAAATTAGATGTCTTCAAAAAGTACTGATGGGAATACTGTTAAAAACCGGTCCAATAAGCATTACCGTTAAGAGTAGTAGCACCGTTAAAATCTTTGATACCCATTCCTAATTATAACTGCTGCTACAACTCCTTTGGCATTAGTACAGAATGAGAGCTTCTAAATTTGTGCTTTTAGTAACAGGTTAAGCAATGATTAAATTTAGGCCTATTCTTTTTGTGGAGATTGACCTTTGGGCCCATCCTTTGTCTTCTACACCTGGTTATAATAATGAAATGGTTTCCCTTCATTAACTGGATCAAACGATGTGCTGGAGGATTGATGGTTGAATTTAGCATTACAGTAATTATTCTGCAGAACTTCCTGTTGGGTGCCTCAAGTTCAGAATAACTTTCTAAGCCTGTTATGGTTTTAATTCTACTAGAAGTGGGGAAGACTTGCTTTATGATCTTGCATTTAAGGCAAAAATAAAGGCATCCCCTCACTTTAGCTGTTAATTAAACAAAAGCATATGCTTAAACACTACATGATTTCTAATTATGATTAGAATATGTCCAAAACAGTAACACCTTCCAATACGTACTTTTTGTTTTCATAATGTAGCCACACCTGCCAACTGACTGCACGGTGTTCTTATATGTACTAGTTTTTATTTGTTCTGTTAATTTCTCAAGACATAAAAAGGCTGTTTTACGAATACACACCTATCCAGCAGAAACAGTCTGATCTGCCCTCGTATGTGTGGAATGTCTGTTTAGATAAGGGAAGCAAAGTGCTTTTGGAACATATCAGCATCGCTGAGGACAGGTACAGTCTGTTTGTCAAGGTTTATTTAGGTGTGTCTACAAGGGGTAGAAGATGTCATTAAAACTGGGAATGTCTATATCTTTCACATTCTGTCTCTCCCTGCCACTAAATACACAGCCCTGTATGGGACACACCTTAGTGACAGTATAGACTCTGAGTCAGGTGGCATTTTAGATGTGTGTCTGTGTGTGTGAGAGAGAGAGAGTGTAAGTAACTGGAACAGACAGCCTGTTTTGATAGAAAATGTATATCAGATACTCACTGCGCAGTGTGTTTTTCCACAGTATAAGAATATTTGCAGCTTGAGTTAGACCTGGTAATCATGGAGATAAAGGTTCATAAAGATACGTGACGTGACAATTAGCAACCCTAGAGCTTGAGTTTGCATGAAGCTTTAAAAATTGTATTAAGAAAAGTTATTTCCCTAAAAATATCACTTCCTGTCAAGGAGTTGGCTGTGTCTGACATGTCTGACTGAAATGTTTGAGCTGCTGTTTTACTGAACATCTTCCTAGATTAACAAACTCTCTTCTCAAATGATTAAACAACAGATTAAAAGTAGAGAATGCACAATACCAGTGTTACTTTTTCTGTCGTGGTGTTGGCTAAAACTAGTACTTACTTTTGATACTGGTATTTTACTTTGCATATTTCCTTTACCCATGTTCAAACCATATAGGCTCTAGATCAGTGGTTCTTAACCGAGGTTCGATCGAACCCTAGGGGTTCGGTGAGTCTGTCTCAGGGGTTCGGCAGAGCCTCTGCTGCGGAGGTCCGGACACACGCGAATTATCGTGTAAATTAGTGATGACGCCCCGCTTGGCCATCACTGGCTGCAGATGATCATGCTACACTGTTTGGCCAATCAGGTGCTGCGGGGAATTTAG
>JBBIGC010175140.1:0-15134 GCA_037576955.1 Lepidarchus adonis
GGTGTGTTTTTCCACTTTAATTTTGAGTGTGACTCCAAATCCAGAACGTCCATGGGTTGATACATTTGATTTCCATTGATAATTTTTGTGTGATTTTGTAGTCAGCACATTCAACTATGTAAAGCACAAAGTATTTAATAAGAATATTTCATTAATTTAGCTCTACGATGTCTTATTTTTGTGCTCCCTAGTAGAGTTAGTGTGTATCATCCCACCATGGCAGTAACTGATGCCACCCACATCAGTACTGCACAAATCAATCTTCAATCTTCTGATTATGACAGCCTTTTCATCCAAGTAATATATTTATAGGTATTATGCATATAATCTTTCCTAGGGAACTTTATATACACATTGATCTTGATTGACAGCTTTTGCACTTTGTAATTAGGTAAAACAAATTAATTCCATTGTTGTATACGGTGTTATTTTTGTGTAACCACAGTACTTCATTTTTTGTTCAGTATTCTCGCATTAAAACATATTCCCTCATGCAAATATGGAACATAAGATGAATAGTGCAGCCCATTTCATAAAAGTTGGGACATGTGAAAATCTAAAAAGGAAATAGGATGATGATAAGCAAATCATGCAAACCAACATATAATTAAATACAATACAAATACAGCATAGCAATATTTGAATTTGAGGTTAGCATCGTTTTTCAGAAAAGTTATTATATTACTTATAATACTATGCAAAAGGCACAGTAGATACAATGATATGAGACATATGAGAAATTTTAACTATATATATTATAACTATATTATAAAAAAAATCAATTACATAAAAAGAGAAAATCCAGATACATTTTGGTCAGGGTATTAGCTTTTAAAGTATAAATCCAAAAGGATTCTCTTTGCAAAAGTATTCTTAGTCTGTCACCCCATCTCAATGAGTTTTTAGCTTTTTAGATGTTTTATAGATGTTCTTTACCAAATGGTTTTAGTGTCACAACTTCCATGGTTTGTCTCTTTGTAATGTAGACCCATGGGATATTGGGGGTTACTTGTTCTTATAGCGTATTTGTGCTTTGCTAGTCTTTCCTTAAGTTTGCACTTTGTTCTTCCAATATAAAAGCAGCCACAAGGACATTCAAGCCTATAGACCAGGAATGAGGTATTGCAATTGAATAATGACTACTCTATTCATGGTTCCTCTTGAGTGCCTCATGAGTTCTACTTACTTGAGAAACCGTTTGGATCTTTGAACTGAAGGAACACATCTTTCAACAGCCAGGCACCACTCCCAGAAATATGTTTGTGGACACAGCCATTAATGTCTGAACTGTTGGCATCAAAAGTGAGTACACCCCTACGTGAAAATGCCCTAATTGTGCCCAAAGTGTCAATATTTTGTGTGGCCACCATAATTTTCCAGCACTGCCTTAACTCTTGGGCATGAAGTTGCCACTGGAATCCTCTTCCACTCCTCCATGATGACATCATGGTGCTGGTGGATGTTAGAGACCTTGCACTTCTCCACCTTCCATTTGAGAATGCCCCACAGGGGTTTACACATTCCTCTGCATTGGTCATCTTGGAGGTGTGTTTGGGGTCATTATCATGTTGGAATACTGCCCTGCGGCCAAGTTTTCGAAGGGAGGAGATCATGTAGTCGTTCATGGTTCCCTCATTGAACTGTAGCTCTGCAGTGCCAGCAGCACTCATGCAGCCCAACCCAAACCATGACACTCCCACCACCATGTTTGACTGTAGGCAAGACACACTTGTCTTTGTACTCCTCACCTGGTTGCCACCACACATACTTGACACCATCTGAAGCAAATACGTTTATCTTGGGGCTTCCTTCTGGGATGACAGCCATGCAGTATGTCTGAGCACTCACAGACTGAAACCCCACCCCCCAAGATAATGAAACTTCCAGTGACCAATATGAAGTGAAAGTGATGTGATGAACACACCATCACACAAAGTGCACCACAATTAAATGTGACTGCATTTAATCCAGTGGGCAGCTATCAACAGCTTCCGGGGAGCAGTCAAGTGGGGATCTGAACCTGCAATCTTCTGATTCCAGGGGCAAAGTCCTCAGACACCCATCACCCCATGAGAGAGTGTGAGAGCAATAGCATCACGTAACACACCTGCTCCCCATTCACACCTGAGACATTGTATTAATAGTGAGTCATGTGACACCAGGAAGAGAAAATGGCTAACTGGGCACAATCTGGACATTTTCACGTAGGGGTGTACTCACTTTTTGTTGCCAGCGGTTTAGACATTAATGGCTGTGTGTTGAGGGGACAGAAAATTTATATTTTATATAATATATAATAAACTAAAATAAACTAATATATATATATATATATATATATTAAAATAACTAAATAACTAATATATATTTATACATTTGTATAAATGGCTTAACTATTTCCAGATCTCTCTTCATGGAAGCCAAGTCTTACTTCCTGGTTTGGCCTCAATCAGTCCTTCCTTCCATTAAATCAGGTTCTGCTGGTGTTTCACATCCATGCAACGGCTGGAGGCCTGGAGAGGAGACCTGGAACCAAACGTGGGTTCTTCTAACCAACTCTCAACATCTCCATGACTTTTACACATCTTTACACAGATCAAACTCTTGATCCTCTTACTGCTTCACTGTTTCTCTGATGCAGAAACACTCTCAGTGCTGAGAGAAAAGGCTTTAAACATTAGTGTAGGGAACTAAGACTTTTGCACAGTACTGTAAACCTGGTAACTGAGAAAACCCAACTGCAGGAATTTTAATGCAAAACGTTCTAATTTTTGCCTAATATATGATTTCAGCTTCTAGACAGGGGTCTCTGTTATCATATTATTTATTTCATGATGGCCAAACGGTCTCCAAAAGTGATGGATCTGGACTGCAGGCGGACCAGGGTTCCACTCTGCATCTAAAAGGAGCTCAGATGCATTAACAGTGCTATATGTTATAATGTGGCTCCATTCCATGTCAGACCACCTCATAAAGTATTTATACCCATAAATCCTACGATTTATATCCATTTTACATGTGCCTTGGGTTCAAACAGGCATAATACTCAAGATATAGTACATGGTGTGAACAGGTTTAAAGGGTCAGTCATACTCCACCACACCCACAAATCTGAACGCTCTTAATAAAGAGCTGTTGGGAGTGTTGGGCAGGTATTTACAAAATATATTTGCATGACTATTCTCTGTTATTGAGCAACAGCCTACATCTGAGGTAAGAGGGAAATTGTGTAAATTGGAATTTTTTCACCAAATAATTTCTTGAAAATTGAAATACAATGAATCTCTCATATGGCTGTTAAGATGGAAACTAAATAGTAAACTCTAGCAATGGTACCAGTTCTGGGATTTTTGATTTACAAGTGTATTCCATTGACTTCCTTCATTTTTATCACATTTTCTTACTTTCATACTGAAATGACATTTGGTCACTACAGCCTATGGTTGGAGCAGCTTTGGTCCTGAATGGCTGGTGTTGGTAGTTTCCTTCCAGAATCAGATTTTAGATAGTAATATATAATAGAGTTGATATAGGTGCCGGAACTTTATTCCACACCGACAGAAACAAGGCTGGACGTGATGATAACCCAACATAACTTCCCATTTCCCTCACCACTGCGGCCCAATCCATCTTTACTCTGGAAGCCAACAGTACATCTCATTGTGTCTATTGCTGAAGCCTGAGGACTTGTCATCAAAGGTGATCCTGGGGAAACTAAAACGTCTTGACACATAGATGAAGCAAGCTCTTGAGATGCCACCATAATTACATGTAGCACTAACAGTGACTGTATGTGTGGAGCACAAAGATACAAATTATAATAAAAGTAATCAAACAATTCTTCAAACGAGAGATCAGAAAGTCCATGTTTTGGAACTTAATCACTCATAAATGCTTTTTAACATGGATTAAACCTCATGATGTATGATGAAACATTTTCCCCATTCTGTCCCAAACACTGAAGCCCAGCTCTAGCCTCTTGGGGGCGTTACCCCACCCAACCAACACCCATACCTGTCCTACACATTTTAATAGTTTAAAAACAAGAGCAGAGTTGAGTTAATATCTGTGAAAAAAATAGTGCCTAACTAATAATGACTAATACAAGCAGCATAAAAATCAGTTGAAATTAAATTGATTTTTGACTAATTTGTTCTGAAATTCCTAAATAAAAAATCCACATCTTAATGCATTATTTTAAACAATTATGTTATGTTTTAATAAATATTCTTTTAAAATATAATAAATACATTATATTTGATTTATTTTTTATTTTTTAGTCATGTACAATTTAATTATTAATGTTATGTATTATTTTAGATCGGTATTTCATCAATGTTATTTTTGTATTATTTATTATTAACATATTTGCTCTGTGTCTGTGACAATCTATGTTAGTCTCCTGTTTGTTGTTTTGCCATGATGTTGCTTAAGTGAGATATATGCATTAAAAATGTTTCAGAAAGGTAAGAAAAAAATAATGTTAAATAGCATAATACAGAATGAACAAATTTGAAATATAGTGGTGTGAAAAAGTGATTTCTTTTTTTTCCATGTTTTACACTGAAATGTTTCAAATCATCAAACAAATTTAAATATTAGTCAAAGACAACACAAGTAAACACACGATGCGTTTTTTTAAGTAAAGGATTTTATTATTAAGGTAGAATAAGAAACCTACATGGCCCTGTGTGACAAAGATATTGCCCACTAAATCTAATAACTGGTTGGGCCCTTAGCAGCAACAACTTCAATTAAGCGTTTGCGAAAACTTGCAAAGAGTCTTTTACAGCTGTGGAGGAATTTTGGCCCAAACTCGTCTTTGCAGAATTGTTGTAGTTCAGCCACATTGGAGGATATTCGAGCATGAACCACCTTTTTAAGATCAATGACACAGCATCTCAATAGGATTCAAGTCAGGACTTTGACTAGGCCACTGCAAAGTCTTCATTTTGTTTTTCTTCAGCCAATCAGAAGTAAACTTGCTGGTGTGTTTTGGATCGTTATCCTGCTGCAGAACCTAAGTTTGTTTCAGCTTGAGGTCATGAACACACGGCCAGACATTCTTCTTCAGGAGGTTTTGTAGACAGTAGAAGTCATGGTTCCATTTCTGAAGCCGCAAAACAGTCCCAGATCCTCACACTACCACCACCATGTTTTACTGTTGGTATGATGTTATTTTTCTGAAAAGCGGTGTTACTTCTACGGCAGTTGTATGGGCCACACCTTCCAAAAAATTCACATTTTAGTTTGTCCAGAGAGTATTTTCCCCAAATTCTTGGGCATTATCAAGATGTTTTCTGGCAAAATTGAGATGAGCCTCAATGTTCTTTTTGCTCAGCAGTGTTTTTTGTCTTGGAACTCTGCCATGCAGCCCACTTTAGCCCAGTCTCTTTCTTATGGTGGAGTCATGAACACCGACCTTAACTGAGGCAAATGAGGCCTGAAGTTCTTTGGATGTTGTTGTGGGTCTATTGTGACATCTTGGATGAGTCGTCGCTGTGCTCTTGTGGTAATTTTGGTCGGCCGGCCACTCCTGGGAATGTTCACCACTGTTCCGTGTTTTCACCATTTGTGGATAATGGTTCCCACTGTGGTTCTCTGGAGTCCAAAGCTTTAGAAATGACGTTATAACCTTTTCCAGACTGATAAATATCAATTAATTTCTTTACCATTTGTTCCTGAATTTCGTTGGATCTCTGCATCATGTGTAACTTTTGAGGATCTTTTGTTATTCTTCACTTTGTCAGGCAGGTCTTATTTGAGGTACTTCTTGATTGTAGATGTAGATGTGAATGTAGGAATATGTAAGAAGTAAATATTAAGAATTTTCAGAGGTTTTAGCAAATGTAGTGTTACGAGGGGGGAAAGTGTGTTCAAAAATACCTTTTGTTGTATGATTTTTTTCCCAGGCTGCACCCATTTTCCTTGGGTTTCTTTGGGCCTGTCTAATAAAGCAAGTTCAATGAATTCACATTCATACCATTCGCTGGTTTGTTGTGGTTGTGGTTGGAAATTGGTGTCAGCAACAAATTTGTTGAAGTGAAACGTAAAAGTAAGTGTTCATGCTTATTGGAAAAATAATTGCTTTACATTTTTAAAATCTCTCCTTCTATAAAAAGCCATGTTTTTCACTTGATTGATGCCACAAAGGTCATGAAGAAAAAAAGTGGATTCTTACTCCGAGCCTGACTGATCAGGAGCTCAGTCCTGATTGGTCAAAGAGCTGTTTAGGATTGAAATCCCACCTCGCGGGGGATATAATGGTTATAATTTCCGTCTTTCAAAAAGTGGATAGGTTTAATAGCCCTTTGAAAAAGTGATGGGGACATCCCCCTGTGTCCCCCTGTGTCCCCTGTGTCCCCAGTTTCCCCAGCATTAATGATGCCACAAAAATTGTGTTTCCTGTTGGAATGTGGTTTATTTGTTTTTATTTTAGTTTTATTTTCCGACATGAAGTCATAAAGGCTTGCAGTTTCCGATTTATTGCCACAAAGTGGGCGTGGCCTGTTCGTTTTTCTCCCTCTACTCATGTTCTCGGGAAAATGCCTGGAGTAAATTGAACATGGGCAGGCACATATAAACACACACACACACACAGTTCTCATTCCCACAGAACCCAAACAGTCCCTTGCGGCAGCTAGGCTGGGTTTACGAGGTAAATTACGAGACTGTGTTTCCCTCAGCTTCAGCTTTCTGTTCTCATGATGCATGGCATACAAAAATATGAAACATATTTCCAGCACAAGCCATAATTTTCTTTATAAAAATTTTCCTTAATATGTTTATTCTTGCTGTTAGTAGATTACATCCAGGCCTATATATGTTAAAGGGCTAAATTGCCATTTAGGTTCGGATGGTCTGAAATATGTAAATGTGACAAAAAGACGAGAAAAGGGCAAAAACTTTTTCACAGCACTGTATGGTCCATATTCATAAAAATTCGTATTCGAGTGAATTTTTTTTTTATGTAACATGAAATGGAAAACTGTACTAGATTTTAAAAAAAATCCTGAGCACCATGTCCTTCAGGCTAAACAGGGGAAGGACCACTGTCCTTTCAGAGAACAAAAGCCGATCTATGACTGTGTGGCAGTGCATCAGTTCACATGGCATCCATTACTTGCACATGTAGAAAGGCACCATTAGTGCTGAGTGATAGCTACAGGTTTTGGAGCAACACATGCTGACATCTGGGTGACATATTTTTCAAGGAAGGCCTTGTTTTATTCAACAAGAAAATGCCAAACCTTCTGTTTGCCCTGTGTGGTAATTATGGCTAAGATTTTACGACCCAAACTCGACTGCAGAGCAAAAGGATCTACAAGCTGAACTATCTGAAAAGTACTGTTTGGATTTTGGTGAGACAGCGAAAACATAAAAGCTCAACATTAATTTGCAGCGATTCAGCCTGGACTTCCAATCAGCATAGAGGAGTCCTTAGTCTTAAATACACAGTAATAAAAACAGTCTGCTTAATTCCTAGGGGAAGAGAAGTTGGGAAATGGAAATTAATTTGAATAATGCCTTTGCCACAAAGCATACAAATGTTTGGGGACTATCAAATACAAGAAATGTATAGGATGTGGGCCCTTTATGTACATGGTATGGGCAAAAAAATAACCGTTTTCCTACACACACACACACACACAAATGCAGTACGCCGTTAAATACATTTGACCCAGTTATTGCAAAAAACGCCATCACTGTAAAAGGGACTTGAACAAACACCACAATTACATGTTATAGTTGCCACATCCAGTTTTTACAGGTTTCCACTATTGTCCAGCATTGCTCTAGACAGACACAAGACAACAAAGCCTAAAACGGAATGCTCCGCCCACAAATATTTTCTTACGTACTTACTGTTGGTATACGAGCTTTACTTCCATTTCAATTAAACAGGGTTAGAAACTATAGCAGATTTTTTTTGTTCTTTAATAAAGACTTTTCATTTTTTTTTGTGTAATAACTTCATCTTGTGACTTAATATGTTGACTTTATTGACATAACTAAAGGCAATTTGTTGTTACAGCTGATCGCTGTATATTTATTGTTTTAAATCATACATATTTATATTTCATTTTTTATCAATATCTACATAAAGTAATTAAAATAATAGTGTTACTTAAGAAAATGTGGTTCATTTCCCACATTAAAGACATTTCACCCAATATTTGAATCACAGCAAATGAAATTGTAATTTTCAATGGGATTTTAAGAAGTACTGTATGTGCTCCGCTAATCATGTTATGTTTAATGGTACCACCTCCTTCACTGATTATGAACTACACCTTTAATCCCAGATCAGTCAGGACTGAAATCTTCAACACTGGTTGGTTTTTTGTTTTTTTTCGGGCTGAACCCAGTACCTTTGTGAAGTCCGCAAACCAAAAACCCAGCTGAGGTGTTTGCAGATCTGAATGACACGCTCCCTTCTGCAGTCTCCAGACAAATAAATATCAGAGACTCTTAATGAGAACGCGTTCGGCACGGCACGCAAACGGCCATCCCTGAGGAAGGTAGGAGGCATTTAAAGGCCACAGACACTCTAGACGGCAAACATTTACCTCGGCAATACACTGTGGACGCCTTGCCCACGCAACAATTAACCCTAGTTTTACTCTAAAACTAATATGATCAGACCCACTTTCATCCTTTGCAATTCCTGGAAAAACCTTAGTGCTACAACCAGTAGAAAAGCAACAGTTTTGGTTCATAGTGCCTCATGGTTCCCAGTGATTCTGGAAAAGATTATCTTTGTAAAAATCTTTTATGACCAGTAAAAAAAATGCCAAAGTATAAATCACTTAGGGCTGTGTAATAACCCTTTTCTTCTGAAGACGTTCCAGTCTCCTGGGTTGTTGCACTTGAGGGCCCATATCTTAGATTGTTTCATATTTTTTATGTTTTCCATTTATAAAGTTTGTGGAGATGTATTAACCAAAAACATTATAACATGACCAGCTTTTAGTCCCTGGAGTATTAAATGGACTGCTTTTGTTCCTGTGGTTTTATGATTGTTCTGTAAATGACCTACTCTGACATATGGACTGGGGAGTGGACGATACATTTGGGAACAGTATCCGTGATAACACATCAAACTCTTAAATTTCAAAACGACAAAAACAGGGAAATTAGTTTTTTCATTATATGGACTCTTAACCTGATTCCAATTACTGGACTTTCCCCTGCGGATGTTCTACAATCAGCTCCTAGGATCCTACAAACAGCTCCTAGGATCCTACAACCTTGTAGCCACTTGACCCAGTCCTATCACCTTCACTTTAGAGAATATTTAGAATCTTCTTTCTTTCATCACTTGCATAATAAAAAAGCTCCCTGACTATGGACTATATCCCCACTGCCTTCAAATCAACTGTTATCACAACTGTCGTCACTTGTTCTACCTGGTAATGATTCGAATTCTACCTGAAAGATAACAGTAATCAGGTGTCATGAAAAGGATTTTGCCACCTGGAAAACTCTCCACTGGTGTTCTCCAGGGCTCTGTGCTTGGCCCCCTACTCTTTTCTTTATACATTCACACTCTTGGTGATACTGTTTCTTATCATTGTTAAAACTAAAATGTTTTGCTTATCCTCCCAATGACCCAGCATGTCTGCACAGCTGCATGCCTGATTGATATCTCTTCATGGATGACTACACACCACTTGAAAATCCTTGCAATACAGAACTTTCATACATCCCAGGTGTACATTTCTTTTGAGAATACTGCCACAAATGGTAGCACAAAACTTTGGATGACTATCTCACATTTTTATCCCACATTAAAAACCTTTTCTAAACACGCAGGTACCTTTATAACTGCCATTATACCATTATAACTGCAGAGTCACTTGCTGGCATCAAACAATGACTGAAGACCCAAATCTTGGAAAAACACATATACTTGTCAATAACAATAACTTGTCTCAAACTAACAAACTTTCTTATGATTGAAAATAGTTTTTCAAAAAGTATCTTTTTTTATATGTAAGGACTAAATTCACCTCTGGGAAAATCTTGGTTGACTAGCAGTTCTTGACTGATTTTCTGGTGTGAGGGACCAGTTTTCTCTATAGATTATAAAGCACCCATGTACGTCGCTCTAGATTGGAGTCTCTGCCAAAAACTGTAAATGTAAATGCAATGTTAATTCACTTTACAGACTCAGTCCTCTCACTTATATAGGGTAACCATACAAGATCTTTTTATTATGGGGTCCTCAACTTACATCACATTCAAAATACAGAATTTGATGGTTACATCGATGCCCCTTCTTTAAAAATCTCAAAATTGAAATGGAAAATTAAGTAGATAAATAAAATGCTCAGAAAAAGGCATAACAGAGCCTCAGGTGGATGAGTGTGTCCCTCTGGTGGACTGACAGAGGAACAGCTCCAGATAATTACAAACGTAGGTGATTATTTATTATTTAAGTTTTGACTTATGTCACACTTGGAGGAACGGAACCCCAACGTAAGTCTAGATAATCCGCTGGGAAGAAGTTGCTGAGAGTTGCCATGTAGAGATAGTTGCCCAAAAGGTTTGCCTCAGAGAAAAAGATTCTGAGAAGGATTCGCGTGGAAGGAAACTTGCAGAGGAGGCTTGTTTTGTGGTGAAAAGGTTGGTGAGAAGACTTACTTTGAGAGAAAGTTCTTGAGAAACACAGTTTGAGATGTTTAGCTGTGGAGTGGAGGTTTCTGAGATGTTTAGCTGTGGGAGTAAGTTGCTGAGAATGTTATTTGTGAGAGATGTTGTTCCGAGAAGGTCAGCTGTGGGGAACAGTTTGTTTCTGAGAGATGTCAGTGTGGGATGAAAATGCAAGAATCCCGCTTCGTGGAACAGCTCCTTGGGTCTTCCATTGAGTGAACTGCCTGCACCCTTATATCAGAGCAATACAATTGATTTGTAAACACACACAGAATCCCGCCAGGCTTTATTTCATCTCACTGGGTCTGTTCCCAGCAGGAGGAGAGTATAGTACATCAGCTGCAAACAATCTTCACAGTATGTCCTTGGGAGTGGCTGTATAGTTGGACCTGGTCAACAACGGCAAACCAGAAGATTGAGTGGCCGAATGCTTGGACGAGTGAAAATCTATTGAGTGAAAATATCAAATGCTTTTGTATAGGGTGCAACATGAGATCGGCGGGTTTGTGGCAGTGAAGAGGCCTCCCCTGCCAAAGACAAGACGGAGATTGAGCACCATGGGTGGTGGCTAATGGTTGTTGAAAAAAGCTTGACAGCGCGACAGCATCCAGGCGTAACCATCAAGATTTTGGATGAGCTTTTAGAGCAACTGTTTGGCCACACATAGGATTTTGGCTGCTATACCCAGGATTCATCCTGCGAAAAAATTACATCTTCTAAAATGTACACGAATCGACCATAACATTAACAGAATTGACGGGTACAATGAATAACATTGATTAGTTATTTCATTATAGTGGAACCTGAGAGGGGGGTGGAATATATTAGGCAGCAAGTGAAAAGTCTGTTCTAGAAGTTGATGGAGCGTAAGGGCTTTATTTGGGTGGAGCATCTCCAGAATGTAGGTCTTGTGGAGGGTTCCAGGTGCGGACTAGTTAGTACCTACCAAAAGTAATACAAGGAAGGACAACAGGGAAGTGGATGATTGAATTTGGTCCATATTTTGGTTCCTGGGTCTAGATGAGAGTCGTACCATTACCTTATTTAAGTGATGTTCACAAAGTATAGCCATTGGCGAGTTGGAATATTTAATGGCTAACAAGCCTGATCATTGGTTATTCTGGTCTATTTCATGATCACCCCATTGAAATCATATTGCTCATAATGCCATTATTGCATATGGAATTCTATTCCTTAATACATTGCTAGTGCTGTTATTTCACACTCATGTATTGTATTCTTGGTTGGAATTGATTGGCAAATACTTTCAATGCTGACCAACCTTCGTAAAAAACACGGTTATTCCGCTAAACGGTAATCTTTTATTGCTGTTAAAGATATGCTAAAGTTTTGAGGAATATTAATCTCAGATAAACTCAAATTGAGTATCTAGTAGTAATAGACATGTTATAATTTAATAGTCTGGAACTCTAGATGAAATTACAGACACAAAGCAATATCCTGTCTGGCCTCTGACCTCTATTTAATATAGAACCATACTAGAGAGTTCCGAAGTATTCCCTGAAATCTGGTCCTTCTTGTTAATATAGTTTGTAATACTAATTGTTCCTCAACCCAGCACATCCTAAAGAATACCTTAGTGCATTGATTACATTTGGTACATTGCATTATTAAGTGGAAGTGGACGTTGAATTTGGTCCATATTTTGGTTCCTTGTTCTAGACAAGAGTCGTAAAACCAGAAACCACGTTAGCAAGTATATTAGTGATTCCAGAAAAACTCAACATGGTTATAGGGGATAGTTTGAAAATGTAGACGCTTTGCGTATCTCTATGAGACTTGGAAGAAAACACTATATTTGCTTTTTTGGCAAACTATTCCTATAAAACAAATTTATTTCTCCTGCCTTAGGATGGAAGTGGTCTCCTGGAGCCCAAACGAATGTCTTCTGACCTTTTGCGAAGCACGAAACCCTCTGCGATCGACACTGGAATCACCCATGTCAGGCACGCGCCGCTGTATTTTTCCTTCACGCCACCTGCTGACACATAACACACTCACAATTCTCTGCTGATACATACGACTGCATCGCACTCAATAACCACATTCATCACACTCTCTGCTTGTGTCAGCTTAGCTCCACGTAAAACTTCCTCCGCCCACCTGCTGGCATCGACAGCAAAGTAAAGCCTGGAATTGGGTATTGTGTATATGTCTTCCACCACTGTCATGTTGCTAACAGTAGGCTATGGTAGCCATGCAACATAACATGCCCCATGGCACTTACTAAGTGGGACTAACTTTGAGTAAAAGTATCGTACATTACAGGTAGTTGGGCTCAACAGCAACGCTCACAACTTTCCAAATATCGAGTGACCCGCGGACATTGATGTGTCCAAAATTTGTTGTTTGTAGGCTTTTCCCCTGGCATCCATATCAAGTACATTACTAAACCGATTCTTGGCCATGTCACTGGGCTGGAAATGGTGGTTCTTTGGAAAGTTGTCAGGATCATATTTGATAAAATGGCCTATAATTTAAGCAAGTTATCAGAAACTACTAAATAATAGTTAAAGTAACTACATGTTTATAATAGGTGAGTTTAAGCCATGTTATACCACATTCATTCTTTTTCTTGGTTTTATTTTGTATTATATTTTTATATTTTTCAACCCCAATTTAAAAACATGTAAAACATTATTAAAAACAGTATACCACAATGTGCAAATCTCATAAACCCAGATGTATTCACAATAGAACATAGAAAATAAATTTCCCATTTTAAAAACATGGTCATTTTGAATTTGATGGCAGTGGCACATCTTTAAAAAGGGCAGGGCCATGTTTACCACTGTGTATGGTCACTATAAACATCTGAGGATACTGAAGGTCTTGAGGGTATTGAGGAGCCCAGTTGCTGGTATTTTTTGTTTATGTTTTAGTTGGGGAAAGGTTTGGTCAGCAGACAGGTCAGTTTATCATCTGGACTCATCCTTCGATAGATGCAGTATGAGGTTTACCATTGTCTTGTTGAAATATGTAAGGCTTTTCATGAAAAAGACATTGTCTGGATTAGAGCATGTGTCACTCTAAAACCTGTATATACCTTTTAGCACTTATGGAGCCATTCCAGGCTGCCAATTCCATAGCCTACACAATAACTCAATGTGCAATAACTGATTTCTCACTACCAGCCTGGACATAATGTGCAGTATCTATGCTGCTAATGCCTTATTATTTATTCTATTTATATAACCTTACTGTATTCATTACAAATTACAGTTTCTAAATCAGTATCCTTTCACTTACACTTACTATCTCACCCTATTTATACTCTGGCATTTTATCTATATTATTATCTTTTATCTTACTCAGCATTTTAGTCCATTTATGTAATGTCTCCATGTGTAGTCGCTGCATAAGCAATTTTCTCCAGGATAATAAAGTAACTGAGCACAGAAAACAAGTCTGGTCACTCCTTGTCTGTCTGGAGTTCATGGAGTCCAAGTTTTCAAAAAAGACAAAAAAGATTCGTCTGATGACAAAAGAGATACCACTTTTTCTCAGTAATTTTAAATTAGCTTTAGTTTAGAGAAGATTCCAGCGTTTCTGGATCATGTTCACATATGGCTTCTTCTTGGCATGATGGAGGATTTACTGGCATTTATAAACAACAAGGAGTAGTGTGTTTTTAACTCAGTGCCATCTGAAAACCCAAAGATCATAAGCATTCAACATTGATTTGCATCTTCCTACAGGAACCACCATGGCGTAGATATGAAAAAATACTACGTACCAGGTTTGCCTAATAAAAAAACGTGACCAATGGAAGGCCACCTGGTCAATCAATGACAGGGTTGTGGGAACCCGAGGCTCAGTGATACATGTGGGGAATGAAGGTTAACCTGTCGGGTTTGCTTCCAGATCTGTTTCTGAGAAACTGGATCGGGTGTACTTCACCATCCTGGGGATTATACCATCCTCACAAACACACACACACACACACACACACACACACTGGCATCCTCATTAGGATGTTTAATTCACATGGATCTCTCTTCCCCCTATCTCTCTTTCTCTCTCTCTCTCCCTTATTCTGAGAAAACGAGGATTGAGGCTTGGAGGGGGATGAAAGAGAAAGGCCCAGTGTGTGTGTGTGTGTGTGTGTGTGTGAGTGAATGTGGGAGAGTCGCGTGCAGAGGGAAGCACGGCTATTTATAGCTCACCTTTGCTGAGGTGCACACATCAACTGAATGAATTTGAAAGAGAGCGAGAAGGGAAAGCGAGGGAGTGAAATAGAGAAGAGAGTGGGGGAGAGAGAGGAAACAGAGAGAGAGAGCATGAGAGGAACAGAGAAAGAAGATAGAGAGAAGAGAAAGAGAAAAGGAAGAGAGACTTAAAGGAGAGAGAGAGAGAGAGAGAGAGAGAGAGAGAGAGAGAGAGAGAGAGAAACAAAAAGCCAATAGAGAAAAGGGAGAGGGGGGGAGGGAGAGTGAAAAGGGGGAGAGAGAGAGAGAGAG
>JBBIGC010175188.1:0-15127 GCA_037576955.1 Lepidarchus adonis
TGTAGTGTTTGACTGTGTAGTGTTTGACTGTGTAGTGTTTGTCTATGTAGTGTTTGACTGTGTAGTGTTTGACGGTGTAGTGTTTGACTGTGTACTGTTTGACTGTTTAGTGTTTGACTGTGTAGTGTTTAACTGTGTAGTGTTTGACTGCGCAGTGTTTGACTGTGTAGTGTTTGACTGTGTAGTGTTTGACTGTAGTGTTTGACTGTGTAGTGTTTGACTGTGTAGTGTTTGTCTATGTAGTGTTTGACTGTGTAGTGTTTGACTGTGTAGTGTTTGACTGTGTAGTGTTTGTCTATGTAGTGTTTGACTGTGTAGTGTTTGTCTATGTAGTGTTTGACTGTGTAATGTTTGACTGTGTAGTGTTTGACTGTGTAGTGTTTGTCTATGTAGTGTTTGACTGTGTAGTGTTTGACTGTTTAGTGTCTGATGTGGGAAAATAAGAGGAAAGAGTTGCTTTATGTGAGTTTGGTTGGTAACATGATGGTAGCGCAACTTGCCAAGTGACAAAGGGGAACAGAAGTGAAGCCCTGAAGCTGAAGTAGCAGTTTCTCTGAGCTTCTTTGCGATTCGTTCGCAAAGCAAATAAGTGACAATAGCATTGCTGCTGCTTATGTAAATTAATAACACATCTCTGTGTTTCTGTGTTATATCGCTACGTCAATTTTGTGCAAAATATCGATTATTACAGAATTATCGTGGGCCACGTAAACTATCTGCCTATATTTCAAACTTTGCTTTTCATATCTGATGCCACAAAGGTCTTTTGTTCGTTATAAACAAAGTGTATAGCTTGTGTAATTAGTCCACTTTACTGTCTATGTGACATCAAAGTAGCAATTTTGTGAGTATACCTATTATTTGTACCAGATTTGTTATGTAAAGTTTGTGGACATAACGGCGGATTAAGGATAATTATATGTTATTTGCTCTAACTGGTCTCTCTAACTTCCAATAATGGGATTTCCTTTTTTCCATTGCACCTGTTGAGATGAATTTCTCTTGAGCATCTAACACAGCTTGGTACAGGGCTTTATGGGAGAACTTTTCTTGCGCGCTCTCACATCTGTGCAGCCCCCAGGTCCTGGAGATCCCCTCAGCTGCCTCATGTCCCCCCAGGGTCACTGCAGTGCTAGTGACTGGTCAGTCCAGCTGCAGACTTGGTCATCTTGGGAGCTCCAGTGAAGGCCACCATTGTCCATTCACAAGTTCCACTGTGTGGGGGGTCACTGAGGCAGAGAGAGGGGGTGTACGGGCAGGAAATGGACGTGGTGTGGGCACAAAGACATATGAGGGTGACTTCGCCACATAAATAGACAGAGCTGTTGCTTCATTAAGTTAATGAGTGCAGTTTTTAGAGGCAGTTTCTCGTACTTGGTTAGGCACCATCACTCAGTCTGGTCAGGGAAGGATCACACCAGTCTCTGAGAGAGTTCTTGTCCATTTTACACCACCATCCCACTGACTTTGTGGTGACTGGTGTTTGTGTGTGTATTGGTTTAATGAACATGATTTTCAAAATTGCTTCAGCGTCAAACAGCAAATGAAATTGTGAAATGAGAAATGAGAACTATACCGCGCACCCACAGTGGAAGAGTGAGAAGTGCATGACAGTCAAGTCAAAGTCAAAGTAAACTTTATTGTCATCTCTGCTATATACAGTACAGTACAGAGAGACAAGACGACGAGGCTCCAGCTAAAAAAACAGCACAATCAGACAAATATGACACAGAGTAGGGATATATATATATATATATATATAGTGTATATATAGTTTAATTTAAAGTCTCAAGTGTAACGTGTAACAGTTTTTAAAGATGGACAGAATCCTGAGGATGGGATTGTTCATAGTGCAACCTGTCCATCACCCTGACAGTGATGTGTAAAGTGCAGAGGTGTAGTAGAGTCAGTTAACTGTGTGTGTATGGGGGAGGGGCAGGACAGGAAGTCTGATGGCTTGTGGGAAGAAACTGTTCCGCAGTCGGTGGATCGAGCCCTGATGCTGCGGTAGTGTCTGCAGGACGTGAGGAGTGAAAAGAGTCCGTGTGAGGGTCAAGCGGGATGCAGGAGGTCTTCCTGATGCTGCACAGGGTTGATGATGGTGCTTTCACAGACTTTGGTCCTATTCACCACAAACACACAAACACGTTCGTGGTATGCAGTTCAATTCAACTCAGTTTTATTTCTATAGTGATTTTTACAACAGATCCGAGTCCGAGCCCGAGAGGGGATGTAAACTTTAAGGACTGAAGTTGTACCTCTTTATTATATTGCCCAATTTGGATGTAGAATTGAAAACAACATTTTAAGAAAGTTAAAAGTTACAGTTTTAGTGTACCTGAAGTAAGCAGTGGACAGAATGTAATTTAAATTAAATTGTAGTTGCAAAGAGGTTTGGACATATGCAATAGGGTATTTTACAAGCACCTGAGAGTTGATGCGCATTCAAAGACCGGATGTATAAAGTATGAAGTATAAAGTATAAAGTATAAAGTTGTTAGACAGTCTCTCTTAAAACTATGATTCCATTTTTCATACAGTCCATGTAGTGGGTAAGAGGGGTCCTTCACTATATTTCTGGTTCTGTTGTAGTATCAGGAAAATGTCTTTCATGGTGGGGAGGGTCTCAGCTGCTCTCACTATTCGCTGTAGTGTGTTATGGTCAGAAACATTCCAGTTCCCACACCAGACAGTGATGCAGCTGGACAGCAGACTCTCAGTGGCGTCTGTGTAGAATGTCTTGATGATCGTGGGGGGAGGTCCGGTCTTTTTAGTCTCCGTAGGAAGTGCAGACAGAGAGGAGAGGTCCTCTGTGATGTGGACGCCCAGGAACTTTAGCTTTTTACCTTCTCAACAACAGCACTGTAAATGGTGAGAGGTGGATGATCAGTGCTGGAGCTTCTGAAGTCAATGATAATTTCCTTTGATTTGTCCACATTTAAGAGAGGCTGTTATTCTTACACCAGTTGGCTACTCTTGCCACCTCCAGTCATGTCACCTGCATATTTAATTACTTGGTTTGGAGCTGTGCTGTGCATTTCTAGGGTTCGGTTCTCTTTTGCATAAGACAAATTGGAGATTTGGTTAGGATAACTTTAAACATGCTCGTAACTCCCACATACCCCCATTTTGTGTGTGTGTGTGTGTGTGTGTGTGTGTGTGTGTGTGTGTGTGTGTGTGTGTGTAAATGCATGTGTGAGGACATCTAAGCTAGACAACATGCCATGTGTAAGGGGACCGCTTACCAGATGTGCCAATAAATCTTCATATTTGTCGTCTGGCTAAGGAGCAGCGCAGGCGTGGGCTGAAGCCACGATTCTGGCCAAAGGCACCTTGTGGGAGCCAGAGATGCTGCAGAACAAATTGGGGAACAAACAGGCACACAGGGTCACTCGCACTGTCCTTTATCTGCAAAGCCAAGAGGCTGTGGGGGAGGGGTGTGTGTCGTACCTTGACAATAGCTTAACAACCATGTTGTGAGAGAACCCCACTGGGGCTATTAATGGATACTCATTCCAGATAAATCAGCCCGGTGCATGAGAGACCGAGGCGTTAATAAGTCCAAACATACCCAATCAAAGGTCTGACTGAGGGTTTAGTGTTTTACAGCAGAATGTTTCCAGTTAAACATCAGAAGAAGTACTGAAAACTTGAGGTTTGTAAATACAGCCACATGCAAAAAGGCTCATCTCTGGAATTATATTAAATTCTGTGCCATTCTTACATAGTGGTGTTTCAGTATTGCACAATGCCACAAGATTTACAGAATGGTTTGAGGCACATATTTGTAATGGATAAACACAAACACACCAAGCCGGGGCAAGACACATGCATTCCTGCTTCCAAGCTGAGAAAACAAAGAGAGATAATAAATAAATATGGGATTTTTAAATGTTTTTTTCTCATTTTTCTTGGGAGCGTGTGTGTATGCATGCAGTTAAAGAATTCTGAGTGTTGAGAACACCTGATATTAGGATCAGAATCCTGCTTTGGTAGAAAAGAGAATATACAGTGGTAATCTGCTTGTTCTTTTCATCCTCTTCTATCAGGGAGATCTGTGCCCTCATTCTTTCTGATGTGTGATCTATTGCTTAAGTAGTGTGAGAGGAACTCATATAAATCTTACACTGGAGCCACAGTAACAGCTAAACAGTCCATCAAATGTTTGGAGCCTGTTTCTTATGAACTTGGACTTTTCTCACTGTTGCTCAATAATTAAGTAAGAAAGAATCTACAGACACTTTAACACAAAACAGCTACTATATGCTGGTGATGATATATTGGATATTATTCACAGAACTCTGCTTTGTTTTCGTCGTAGTGTAATCCTTGGTATGAAGAGCTGTTTTTCGAGCTTTTATCAGAAACATGTATTGGCAAGTGGTGAAGAGTGAGGACATTACAACAAGGAGATAATGTGTGTGGTATATCATTTCTCCCCAAATATCACGGTATGAGAAACACATTGCACCCTGTTCACCCTTGGCCAATTATCATTTGACCACCCAAGATGCCACATATGAACAGGGTTAAATTTCAGTGGCATTGTTAGGCCTTGGGCATCTGAAGCTACAACCCCAAATGTTGGCCCCAGATCATAAATAAATAAATAAATAAATATAGAATAAGATCAATACAAATGACCCATGATCTATTTTTCTGTCATTCCGATCATTCTTGTGATCACTAAACCTAAACAGAAACTAATCAATAATATTTTTATATGGTTAAAGGTGTATCACTGTTTTTAATAGAACAATTTATTATAAAAGTGTAAAAAAAAAGGCATTTAGTAGAAAGACATGATGTTAGGGTGAAAAAAAACACTGTGCCATATCAAGGTAACATTTTCTAAAGGCTGAACACTGCCAAAAGCCACGGTCACTTGACTAGATGCTGCAGAGCTAAGACAATAAAACAAACAAAAAATAAAATAAAATAATCTATATGAGTTTAGTATAAGAAATAACCTACAGAGTCACTTGTCTACCAAATATATATTGTGTTTATTATAATTTCTTGTTAAATTAAAGCCTATAAAGTTTAATCATCTTACTTTCAGTTCCACCTTGTTTTGATTTTTGTACGATTTGGTAGGTAATAAAAAAAATACAGCACAATGGTGGAACAAGCTAAATAAACAAAATTTTAATAGATATTTTAACCTTATCCAGCCGAATGTTAACTTACAGCACAGCATTGTTTTTCTACTGACATCCTTGTAAAAAGGAAATAACATATGTATAGTTATATAAAAAGAAACTTGTAGATATAAAATGTAAATTGAATTAATTTTAGGAGTGGTATTAAGCATTCGAACATTTGATGCCTAGAAATGCTATATGAGCCATACAACCTAGTAACCTACATTTGAGTGTTAGTTTAATGTCTAGGGTGAACACTTGCATAAATACTTTAAAAAGGTGTTATCTTGCACTAACACAAACACACTTTTTGGAGGCTTGCTTCCCTAGTGCTGAGCTGCTAATGAGGAGGGCAGATGGATGTGTGTGGGCTTTGTTGAGCTGTGCCACTGCAGAACTAAGAGTGCAAACAGCCCTGAAGACAACATTTTTGGCTAATTATTTCTCTGCAAGCAGATACTTTTCACAGCCAAACAAAAGCTGGGTCAAAGAAGGAGAAGAAACTGAGGACTAGAAGATTGAGGGATGTTTTTTCAAAGCATTCACAAGAGCTTAACAACAGGCAGAAAAACGGGGGTAGGGTGCGAGAAAAGTGCAATTACTTGCAATATATTTCTTGTGGAGTTTTCATTGTTTTCTTAGCCCTAAACAACGTCAAGGATTTGTCCGTTAATGATGGGTCTGGGGCTCTAATGCCAAGCTTTGATTCTGCTCAGCTTGGACCACCATGCTGTACGTGGTCACTTTCCTTTGAGTCATTTTTCGATTGACAAGTTTTGGTGCAACAGCAGACAGAAACGTGAGACGTGATTGTGCTGTTTTTAAGCTGCTTTGACAAGTACACAAGGGGGAGGGAGAAAAAACCTGACAGGCAGAGATGGATGACTTACTGCCTGTTAGTGAATGTCACCGAGAAACTGACCTTTCACACCAGAAAGGGACATAAACACCGATTAGCCATTTTGCATATGATGCATTGCTATTGCTGTACTGTGATGCAGTCTGGCCAGTTGATTTACCTTAAACTGACAAATCAGTGACACTAACAATGAATCCAGTTATCTTTTTATGTAGGTTGTTTAAAAAAAAAACTCCCGGAGAATATAAAATGGGAAACTGCCAAAAAATATAAATGTACTGTTTCTCTGAGAAAGACAGATCATCAGTGAATCTAATTTACATATAATATAATATTATCAGTGTATCTGAGAGTATCAGCATAGCCAGCATCTGCAATAAATTGGGAGGCATCAGGGCCTTTTGCACGAGTGACTTGCATATAACTCTGAAACATTGAAACAGAGGCATATATTGGGGTTTTAGAGCAACTCAAGCTGCCATCAAGGTGATGTATTTCTGTGGAAAGTATATTGTTGTATTAACTAGACAATTCCAGGTTTTACCAGAGTTTTCTATGCTTGATTGGTCTGCCAGATCTGTCTTCTATTTAAAATGTATTGCGCATCCTGAAGAACAGAATCAGACGGCGACCATGCACTGTGAAGTCTTGTGTCAAGCAATAATAGGCACAAATTTGAGTTGCAAAACTGCAATACTTAGTCTCCTAATTTCCCAAAAGTGCCAATAAAATGAAAGCTGGAGTTACACAGTAGCAAAATTGGGTTCCAGGCTTCAAATTCTGTTGTTGTTTTTATTAAAAACATTTATGTTTATATTTAAGTTGGTCATATGGGCTTAAGCTGGTCTGAGAAAACACTGGAACGCTATTCTTTGCACTATTGCAAGTCAAATAAAGGTTCAAGAGAAGTAACAAATCTTGGAATCTTTTCTAGAAATTGTGGTTGTATTTGTAATAATAAAATGTGAAAGAATTTGTCTGTAATAGAGTTAATGTATTAATAATTGATTGAGTAAAATGTTAACAGTTACAGCTGTTGGTAACTTATTTTATTCAGATACAGGCATATATGTTTGATATATACGTATATACAATATGCCACTTTGCTTTCAGTATTAATTATATTCATATTAATTTAATCAGTTGTTTCTTTACTGCTGCATTGTTATGAAGGTTATGCAAAAATATGAAGGTTATGAATGTTTTTATTGTTAGATCTACTTTGAGGAACGTGAATGTTGTGTTAACAGGACATGTAAAGCCACATTTTGGGAATTTGGTGTTCACTGCACTCTTTAAAGCTTTGCTGCTCACTGACAAACTGACACAGTCACTGAATAACAGCAGTAGGAAAAAAACAAGCCAGTTTGTCGCAGGCAAGACATGAAATCCCACCGCCTAAGCATTGCTGAAAGCTGTCTGCATTATTTATGCTGCAGAGAGGATAAGATCCTGGTGAGGAACTGGAAAAAGTCCCAAATTGAAGAAATGTCTGCAGTAAATTGTGCTTAGGTCTCAGAAAATAGCATGTGGTTTATTACGTCACATTCAGGGAGTAACAGAAATGTTTACACAGCATATGGTAAAAATGTCAGGGTGTAAAAGCATGGGTGATAACTGAGTGATTGGCAGCATCAGTTATGAAGAATTATCATGAGCTCTCCACTGAGTTATGAATCAAATGTAATCTAAAGTGGTACACATGATAAGAATGGGGACATAAAAGTTATAGCATGTGAGGGTGACATCATTTTTCCTACATCAGTGATGGACAGATGAACTCCTGGAAGGACACCTCACTGCACAGGTTGGCTTTCCTTGTTACACAGTCAAGTGTATCAAGTGTTTTAATGGGTTTTAATGTTATTACTGTTTATAATCAGCTGAGATGAACGAGGACTGCTTAAGCTAGGGCTGGTCTTAGATCACTAAAACAAATTTTAAAGAGAATTGCAATCACAAAAAATATTGATTTTGTAATCACAATACCACAAAACACTTAAAATACAAAATTTCCAGTCATGTTACGAGAAATGTTAGTTAATGTAACTGTTCTTACCTATTATCATACAATACACTGTATTTGGAAATATCATACAATATACAATAAATGCAAGCTTCATAAAAAATAAACTAAAAATGTGCTAGAGAAAAATTTAACATTTAAAATCACTCATGAAAACAATACAAACCCAAAATAAAAGAGAAAGGCCTGTTGACTTGGGTAAATAAGAATAATTTTAAAAATTCAAATTCTAGATCTCAGTACTGCATTGACAGATATGATTATGCGTCATCAACTTTAAGCTGTTAAATATAATAATCAGTCCTGACAAATTTCTTGAACTACAGAGACACTTAAATGCAATGAACAAAACACGATTCAAGAGGAGTTTATTGATAATACAACAGTGTATTATAATAATGTTTCACACAACCCCGCCCATGGTGTATTTATAAGAAAATGTAAGGTAAAATATAAAAAATATGGACACATATATAAAGGATAGAATATACTTTAATACAGATCTAAACATAAATTAATTAAGCAAGTAGGTTATTTCAGAATTGTACATTAGAACTAATTTAAATGATTTAACGGCATTTTGTAGTTTTGTGCATCTTCAACATATGCATAATGAGCCACTTTAACAAAGGCCAAATTGTAATAATGGGTCATAACGTTTCCTACTGTATGTTCAATACACAAAATACAATATGAATATGATGTATGATAGAATATTCAGCACAATTTACATTATACAGTACAATCTAAAATATACAGTACACAAGTATGTGCCTAGATATACAGTATACAATATACAAAATACAATACAGACACGATATACACAATACAATACACAATATACACTAAGCTATGCACAATTATAGTACAACATACTCGTCATCATCTCATTTGTGTATATGTAGTGTAGTGTCCTATGCAAACTTTAGATGATTGACAGCTTGGTCTTTAGAGTTGCAGTTACTTTTAGCACTTTAAGATTTAAGTGCTTTAGAAATAAAATGCATCATTATTATTACAAACTAAAGCCCAAGCTTGTCATCCAATCAACCACTGCTGGTTTGAAAATGATGTGAATCAAATGTACATTTTCCAGATAATTCCAGAGCTGGAAATGACCATTCCCCAATCTTCAAAGCCAAACTTTACCCATAACCTCAGTCACATATAAATGCTGAAGTCATTACAATGCAGAAAGTATGGTCAAGATGTTGGAAAGTAGAACGGGGTCTTCGGGTTCTGCAATAGAGCCAAATATGCTTCTGAAAGTCACTGACTTGAGCAGATGATCTAATGCCACCATTTCTCACCAGCTCTCCAGGTTCTAGTTGGAAGCTCCTGTGCTCTCCAGACCCTGACACACATGCTTCATTCTCGAAACTAGAGCTGGTGATATACGGAGTAAACTCGATGTATCGCGGCTTGTTCCACGTGTGATGTAGTAAATTACTATATCGTGACCATCGAGTATAAATCTTAACGTTATTGTTAAACAGCTTGTTCTTCACTTTCGAGTTTCGCTTTTCTGCTCCATCAGAGCAAACAGCTCCACCCTCCACCACCCAGAAAACTCCCCTAGCGCACGTGTTTTATACTTTACTAACAGCGGAGAGAGAATCTGTGGAGATCAGTGAAAACACACGTAATTACAGACACATTCATTGGAGATGGAGGCGGAAGAATTAGTTTGTCACTGATTCTGTTATTGATTTATAACTTCATTATTTATAACTGTTAATTATAACTTTAGGTTAAAATAAAGATTTTGTTATATTAAACTTTGGTTTAAAATAGTCTTTGTTACATTAAAAGCTGGTTTAAAGTGAAGAGTTCTATGTTAAACTTAAACAGTGATTTAGAGAAAATTTCTAGGAGAGAAGTGAATCTGTGGAGATCAGACAAAGTCCGCGCAATTTCAGAGACATTAATTGTAGATGAAGGTGGACGAATTGGTTCATAATAAAAACAGCACTGATTCTGTTATTGATTTATAACTGTTATATGACTTTATTTTAATAAAGTTTGTTTATTATTTAGTTTGTTATATTAAACTTTGGTTTAAAATAGTCTTTGCTATGTTAAAAGCTGGTTCTGTGTTAAGTTTTAGATTAAAATAAAGTTTGCTACATTACACTTTGATTTAAAATAAAAGCAAAGTTAAACTTTGGCAAAACTCATTATATTACTGTAATTTTATGCAATATAGGGTCAAATGTATTATTTATACAGTGATTTAGAGGAAATTTCTAGGTATTGCGATATATATATAGTTTATCGCGATATAGCCTAAAAATATTGCAATATTTTTATGCCGTATCGCCCAGCCCTACATGGAAGTGAGTGTAAACAGCAGGGAGACTGATTTGTTTACACATCTTGCATGGAGTGAAGATGTCGCTGTCAGCTCCAGCTCACTCGTCTCAGATATACGCCTGCGGCTGCGGCTCCAGTCCAATGCTCAGTGAGTTCTGATCTCAGACCCTCAGTGCTGTCGGCCCAGTGGGGGGGAAGACAGGGAGGCTGTCTGATCAGCTGACAAAAACTGTTATTGCTCCTCCTCTGGCTGTCAGACTGTAATCTGGCAATAGTAGGTTTTCACTTGCCTTTGTAAAAGGATTAGGCTCAGCGTGTAATTGTCTGGGGTAATTGTGACGAGGTGGAAAAGCTACTGTGCAGGGTAATTTCACCGCCTTGAGGTTTTTACAGCAGGTGATTTTCTGAGCTCAGGACTAGAATTACAGGAGTATGATGCTAATTGCCTGTTTGATGTAATGTTGTATTAATAAAAGTCAAATCTTCTATCATTTTTAAAACTCTGCTTTTGTATTGTAGCTTTACGTTGTCATTTAATGCTGTTAATTTTGCCTTAGTGCTCCTATAATACTACTCAATAGTATTAGTATTATAATAGTGTTTTATACTTTAATATATGAATGAATGAACATACTGTCTACTAACAGAACTGTATTAACTGTATCTGTCCCTACAGCCTTTTCATGTTATTTTCTTCCTAAATATTGTTTCGATGGTCATGCTAAACAGTGCTACTTTTTGTTTTCCCATTATATTCTATTAAAATGTATTAACTTTTTTATTAACAAATGATTCTATGCACCATCAGGTAGGAAAAATACATGTAACCAATGATGAATGAATGTTTTGCCCCTTTCACCACTGCCAGCTATCAGAGTGTAGCTGCTCCCGGGCACTGTTGATAGCTGCACATGTTTCATTGTGGTGCACTGTGTGTGTGATTGAGTGTGTTCACAATTACTTCACTTTCACTTCAATTCATATATCAATTCAATTAATATATACAGTGTGATATATATCTATATCACACTGTATATATTTATTCATTTATTAATATATGTACTGGGGCTGTTTGCCATTCTCGTGGTAGTTGCTGTTATAATACACATTTTGCAGGATTTGCTGATGTCTACCATGTCTAGGTACCAAAACCAGATACTCAACAGGGGGGACATTTTTAAAGACCAGAGTAAGGATAAATTCTGACATTAAAAATATTGCTTTTGGTGCTGGAGAAATGAACAAATCAGACACTTTTTTACATAAAATAATCTTTCCCAGTTTATCTGACCAATTCCATTACCAATTAAGACATTAATCATATATTCTCTTATTAAAGCATATCTACATGCAAGTTCTCTTCTGCTTATGCTTGTATGTGATTTGTAAACTGATATCCAATGGACTTGACCCAAATGCAGAAAGTATGTGCAAAAATGTTACATTTAAATATTTTTTTTTACATTGTTAGACATACGTGCACAATTGCATGACACTTCATATCTGTTAGTAGACGTTGAAATATATGAAATATATGCCAGATACACATCTTTTTATTTTGTGTGACATTGTAAAACACTTAAATAAATGCTCACAAGCTCATTGCAGACTGGGAAGTCATTAGAAAAAATTATAACTAACAAAAATAATTGTGTTTTATAAATCATGTATTTGTTTAAAATGTTGCTATATTTTTTGTGAAATTTTATTTAGCATTTTACATTTAATGTAAATTTGTAAAATGATAAAGCTAATTTATAGAATAATAATAGTGATGACTTAAATAAAGCAATGATTATTATTTTTTTAAGAATATAATTAATAATACCAGACCAATAGGCAATACCAGTAAGAGCAGTAGTACCAGTAAATCAGGGGTAAAATCATAATTTAAATCATAATTCTGGAGGGCATGGTATGCATAATACCTGTGGTAGACTATAGATGCAGTAGGTTGTTAAATGCGTATGTAAATGTAAATGTGATGGAGTTTTTGGGTGGTGTTTAGGGAAGTGAAAAATTTAAGGTTTAAAGGTGAAGTGACACAATGGTGTGAATGGTGTAATGCTTTCTCTCTCTCTCTCTCTCTCTCTCTCTCTCTCTCTCTCTCTCTCTCTCTCTCTCTCTCTCTCTCATATATATATATATATATATATATATGCCTCACACTATGAAGGAAAGGGCAACATTTCCACCATTCCACCTTAAACACAGTGATAGCATGGCTCACTAAGCCTTTAACGCTCTGTGCCAACTCTCTGCTTCTCTCTTTTACTGCCTTGTTCTCTCAAACCCCCAATGGCCTTCTTCTACTGCTTCTATCGCTACGCATCAACACTCGCCAACCCGCTGTGGGAACTTGAGATATATAAGAGAGAGAGAGAGAGAGCAAGAGAGAGAGAAAAAAAATCTATATAGAAAATTTCCAGTGTCGTGAAATAAAAAGCTTTCTTCCCAGATTGTTTCTCAAGGGCAATTAAAAAGATCAATTCCAGCTCCACCACAGGGCGACTACTTCTCATTAAATTAAAACTAATGCCAACATCATGCTGTACAACACCATTTATTTAGTGTGCCATTGATTTTAGCAGTGCAGTTAAGGATTCATTAGGCTTGTGTTCGGCAGATATCTACCTCCACCGAGGCCCTCGCTGCCACCTGGCACCAAGAACAGTCATTGGCACTCGCACAACTGAAACCTAATGCTGGCAAGCTGCACTGTGATTACACTGTGAGCGCTGTAACTCTCTCACTCTTTCCCTCGCTCTCAATTCGAAACCTATGCACCTCCCAGTTCGGCTTGTGCTGGTTAAATACAAAAGAAGCTTGAAACAAACAAAAGCACAGGTGTTCTGCATTGCTCTTTCCACAGGAATGCCATTCTGTTCTTTAAAATGAACTGTACTCTACTTCGCTGAGTTATTAAGGGTTTTATTGATCACACACCAAATTTGACCTCATGTCAAGTAATTAAAAGGTACAACATCTATTAGCTTAATTTGATTATTTTATCAGACAATCATCCTCTGTCTGGGATCTCCTGCTGACGACTACTGACTACTAAAAACTCTTCAATTCCAGAGCTATGGTTGTTTATACCGTATTTCCCCAATGATAGGACTTCAAAAAAGACATTAGACTCTGGATGCTTAGAAACTCACTGCTATTTAATTCTGAAAAGACAGAAGTTCACACACTAGGACCAATAGCAGCTAGGAGTAAGCTGTTTGAATACCCTGGAACTCTGAATGGCCATTCGGTTTCATCTGGAAAACAGTGAAAGACCTTGTGGTAATAATTGACCTCGGGCTTTCATTTGAAGCTCATGTAGATAATATCACTAGGATTGCTTTTTCCATCTCAAGAATATTGCCTAGATAAAAAAAAACACATTACGCCATTGTAATAAAATTCCTGTCTTGTGTCAGGTGTTTTGGCCTAGTCACATGCTTTCTCTGTTCACCTGCACCTTGTTTGTAACTCCTCCCCTTCCATGTCATGTCTAGTGTTTATACCTAGTGTGATCCTTGTCCATGGTTGGTTCTCTGTTTCTTTCCCTGCTTGTTTAGCTGTTTTTATGTTGATTTCACTGTTATTAGCCAGTATGTATTGTCTATCTATGCTGTACGTTTCATGTCTTGTTCTTTTAGATTATCATTAATTACATTTTAATTTTAGTTTTACTTTAAAACTGTTGCTGTCCTTGCACATACTTTCTACACACAAACCTTACAGAAGAACTGACCAACATGGAAGTAGCATAGAAGTAGCTTGAAGTTTTATGACCTGTGCTGTGGAGCGGTGGAGGAGACCCAGCCAATGGACAAGAACTCCTTAGTCAGCTACAAATGGCTATGGATATATCAGGAGAAGACCAGATGGTGACATATATCCAGCTGGTAAAGATCCATATTGGTCCCCAAGAGAGGGCTCTCCAGAGGAAGTAAGATTTTTGGAGTGCGTCAGTACGGGTGGAGATGAGTATTCCTGAAGATGACTCCACCTCTACCTGCTCAGAAACCATGGAGGGGTCCTCCAGTGTGGGTAAACTCAGAAGGTGTGGGGACAGTGCCACAGGAGGACTTGAGCCAGCAGATGCAGAGAGGCAGAGCCTCCACCACAAGACCCTTCCAACTCCAGAAGAGGAACTCACATGTGAGCAGCTGCTCGATGATCTTCAGCCAGGGGAGGCTGTTGAACTAAGCAGGGCAGTTGTCTCACCACTAATGGTGTGACAAAATATCCATATTACAATATATCATCGTCCTTTCTTACGTGATGCGCAGATGGCGATATCGATATTTATATGAATAAACATTCGCCGCCAAGTTGGCTTCTTCTCTCATTGCTACTTCTTCTCTCCTCTGAGTGGTGCTGCTCGACTGAGTACAGGAGATTTGGGTGAAAGCTGAAGAAAGTAGTTTCCAACAGGAGATTGAGTGCAGAAGACTTGGGTGAAAATCTGAAGATGAACTTAGTTAAAAAAGCTTTTCTGACGCCCCAGCCACATTTAAATCTAAGGTCTGAGTTTGGCTTTTAGAACATTGACGGAACACAGTGTGGATTATTGTGTGTTGGCCGTATCTCTGTACAACTTTTTCCTGCACTTTTTTCATAGAGATTGGATGACGCTACCAGCGAAATATCAACATGAGTAAACACACATCGGGGAGTAAAAAGGGGAAAGACGCCGTATCCAAGTGTGGAGAATAAGATAAGATAAGATAAGATAAGATAAGATAATCCTTTATTGTCCCACAAGTGGGAAATTTCACATGTTACAGC
>JBBIGC010175250.1:0-15122 GCA_037576955.1 Lepidarchus adonis
AGAGAAGAGAAGAGAAGAGAAGAGAAGAGAAGAGAAGAGAAGAGAAGAGAAGAGAAGAGAAGAGAAGAGAAGAGTGCTGGGTAGAGGAGAGTGGAGGCATGAAATAAGATTAATGGTGGTGGTTTGCTCCACTGCACTGAGAACAGCAAGGCATGAAAGACAACGAGTTAAATGGATTACACTGGTCTCCACTGGGCCCGTGACAGCCAGGAGTCTGAGTAATGGCACTGTGTACATGTCAGATTAACACACCATTATACATCCCTCTATCCACTTGGAGGGAGGGAGGGAGAAGGAGAGACCCAAGTGTAAAATTCAGCTTGTCCATTCACGTGTGGTTGTTTGTGTTTGTGTTTTTCTTGACTGTATCGCCCGAGTGTATGATGTCACCCAGCAGTCAAACTGACACTCACACACAAAGACATTACTTGGCAGCTGCACTGCTTCACCAAACTCTCTGACCAACAATTCTGAAGCTTCACCTCAATGGTGACACACAGATGGGCCTCAGGCCAAATGACCACATGGAGACAGAGAGATGGAGTAGTGTTAAAGCTCCCACCTCCAGAACACAATGATTGTTCATTTTGAGAAGTTAACCCTTTCACACATGCATTAACCAAAAGCAGTATTTAAACATTCAGTTTATATAAAACTAGTTATATGTTTTTTTTGTTATACCAGATAACATTCTTATACTCCAAAATAGACATTGGCCTATGATATACTTAATAATAATAATAATAATATATTAGTTCACAAACAACCTTAGTCCACATTACTGTACACGCGATATTAGTCAATAAATGCGCTAAAACACTAGCATTGAAGATACAAGTTTTTATTTAACACTTCTGTACTACAGAACATAATATATTAGTCCATTCTATACACTAAAATAGAATATAATAGTTCATAAACACCTCAATAAGCATTTCTATATACTAAAATACGAGATATTACTCCATAAACACCTAAATAAGCACTTTAATACACTAGAATAGAATACATTATTCCATAAATACCTAAATAAGCACTTCCATACACTAGAATATGGGATATTAGTGCATAAACACCTCAATAAATGTAACATTGCATTGAATTGAATGATACCTAATAAATTAGGTTTAGGTTTACCTAAGAAGGTTTAGATTTTATTCCACAACCAGCTGAGGTAAGTGTTTAGCCATTAGCGCTGATCGCAGCCTGGCTAATTTGATTAGCCAACATGTCTGTGACTAGGCTAGCAGCCAGGTTCAGCCAGAATCAGTATTTATATAAATGATAAACATCATAACATTATTATTTAGAATAATTAGCTGTTTCTTTCTTTAATGCCCCAGTCTGCAGCCTCAGGCTGTAATATACCACCCATGTATCTGCCCTGTATATAACAACATTGCTCTTGTTCTCTCTTTCATTTAAACATGCTCAGCATTTGCTTATTCCGTGTAAGTCTTCACTGTGTGTTTCACACAAAACTGTGATCATTAAGTGCATTGGCTGGTTTGACCTCTTTCTGTCCGTCATCTTGTCACTTCTCCCTGCGGCTGTCTCTCATAATTCATGTCTAATATAACTCACTCAGCTGCTTTTCTCTTACACATACTGACTGAAGCCCATAGCTCAGTGTTGTAGTCATTTTCTAATAAAGTCACCGTACGTTTCTCATTAATAATACACCTCTAGGTTCACTCATTAATTACCCAGGAAGTGTCACACTGAGCATTTATATTCAGTGACTTTTTCAACTGTTTGGCTCAGTTCAACCTCACTGAAACGTTCCATTGCTAAAAATACTAATGGAGAATGAAGCAGCTAAACGTATTCTTTATTAGCAAGACAGAATGGGGACAGTGTCATGAAAATAACATGAAGCCCAGTGAAGAGGCTTATGAAAACAAATAATTACCTGCTTAAAATAAAGACAGCTGGGCCTGAAAGTAATTCTTACAATTTACCAAAGAACCAGTGGGCCATGGACACTGATGTGGTCAGAAATGAGCTTTCCTCTGCATTACGTATTTCCTTGTCTGTTGTCCAAATCAGCTATTTATTCTAGAGGTTCACAAGTGACACAATATTCTAAACATTGGCTCTGTCATTGGGAGATTGCAAGTTTAATTACCGGTCATGCAGCAACCATCCTTGGATGAGAGTCCAGGGCAGCCTAATAGGTTGGCACATGCTCATCTTCACCCTCCCACTGTATCATGTGACTGGGGGAGTTCTAGTGAGAGGAACTTAAGATGACTATTATAATATATTTTAATAATAATAATAATAATAATAATAATAATAATAATAATAATAAATAATAATATCAATATTATTATTATTATTGTTGTTGTTATTATCAATAATACTAATAATAATAATACTAATACTAATAATAATAATAATAATAACGTTATTATTATTATTAGTAGTAGTAGTAGTAGTAGTAGTAGTATTATTAGTATTATTGATCAGAAAATTAAAAAAAAGAAAGAAAAACGATTCCTGACCACGTCAGTGTACATGAACCACTGGTTATTTGTAAGAACTGCTGTCGAGCCCGACTGCCTTTAGCTTAACCAGATTTATGTCTTTTACTCTGTAAAACACAGCCTTGTTAAAGCAGATTTTGTCTCTGGTGAGAAAGTGCTGTCAGTGCATACCCTCTATAGTGTAGTGTGACAGTAAATACTACAGAGAAAGGCTTCACTCACACAGATCACACTGAAGGGGTTCATACTTAGTGTCCACATTGTGAGATATAATTCAGACACCTAGATCTGACCTGTACTACAGCCTGTGGTTGCAGGTGCTCACATCCATATTGGCTATTACAGTAATACAGACATACACAACAAATACATAAAACAAATATTTTTACTGGTCTTATTTAACCAAAATGCATTCAGACTTCATATTGTGCCCATTATAACTGTATAATTACACATTAACAATGCATTCAATGACAACTTATTGCTGTTGTAGCACTTAGTAATGCAACTTACATAATTACAAATTTATTAACATCAGTTGTATAATAATTACACAATAATTACATGAGAGAGGGAAATTAAGAGAAATACTTAATCAGAGAACAAGAATGAAAAGAAAGAAAGAAAGAAAGAAAGAAAGAAAGAAAGAAAGAAAGAAAGAAAGAAAGAATTGAGAAAGATTGTAAACTCCTCCAGCCTGATGAGCATCAACAACAACCTTTTTGTCTGAGCTCCTCAGAAATATTTGTTTATACCATGACACATTTGTAAAGATCAGACTTTCACAGATCCATGTTTTTCATAAGTGAAACATGATGCCCACTGTTATCTGTTTGACTGAAATACCTGACTCTCATTTCACCTTCAAATTTACTGCCAATCCTAGTGGTTCACTTACTCACTTAGTACTGGATCATTCTTCTCAATACATAAAGGATTGATTGTATTCTGTCTCATTTAATTATCATTATCTACATTTAGGATGTTAAAATCTGATGAAAAGTGGTGATCTGATGAAATTCTGATGTCATATTTATGCCAAAACATTTAAAACCTTTCATATAGCACTGTACATGCATACATAGATAGACAGACAGACAGACAGACAGACAGACAGACAGACAGACAGACAGTGCAGATATACTTTGTCCACCTCTGTAGATAGATAGACAGGGAGAAAGAGAGAGAGATAGGGAGAGAGAGAACTACAGAGCAAGATGAAGTAAGACAGAAATAAGTCAGAACCTGAGAAAGAAAGACAGTGAGAATAACAGAGGAAGAGAGAAGAGGAAGAAGAGGAGGAAGAAACAATTTTCCTCTGAGTGATCACTGCAGTAAATTACAGTAAAGTACGCTAAATGAGCTGACTCTGAGAAATAATGGTCTTTACTATAGTTTTGTAGTCGCTATAGTAACTAAATTCTCTCTTTACGTGTGAATATTGCTCTGCTCTGTTCCAGCGCTGCTCTGCAGCTCCACAGCTGCTTTGCGAGGCTGCAAGTATAACAGATACATCACCTGGCTGTCTTCTCTGTGAGAGCGGCTATATTTCTAAGGCTCCAGGGAATCTAATTGACTTCGAATCCGCGGCTTATTTTCATGATGCAATTCTATTATACACAGAAGGCAGAGAGGGCCTGCTCAGCACAAGCCAAAAAGATTTAATTTGCCCTGGGAGCGCACTGCCGTATGGCACACCATGGTACTTTCCCCCTTTTTAATAAACTCATCTATTAATGGTGAGCCTTTTAAGAGGTAAATGTTATGCCAGGCCCATTTTTCATATGCCAAAAATATGAGTACATGTGCACCATAAAACACTGAAGTGTGCATCTGCTTGAGTACAAACGGCTTTGCTTTAGGGTAAAGCACATTAACCTGCATTACTAATGTATTTATTTAGCCTTTATTTAACCAGGAAGCTGTTTCTGGGGGTTTCCAGCATGCGGTGGTAAGAACCCACCAAAAGTGCTCCAAAGTATAAAGAGAGTGAATGAAAAGTGCTGGTGACACAGCTCATGCAGTATGTAATCTGAAACAGATCATATATAACACTTTACAATAAGATTAGACCTGTCTCAATAACTTCTTTTATCAGGTGATAGCTTTGTCCTAGAAATAATTGTAATGAATAAAATTATTGTTTGTTTAAGACAATTTAATGAACATTTTTTAGCGATGAAAACTAAATTAAAATACCAAAAATACACAGACCTGTAAACAGCGCTAATGGCTAAAATGTGGGTGGCTGGAAGAACATGGTGCAGCCCCATTTCGAACTATATCGACACACAAACATTTTTTTTTTGTCATATAAACATGTATGTAAACATATATGTCACTGTTGAGATCTGAAAAAATGATCATGGTCATATACAGTGCCCTCCATAATGTTTGGGATAAAGCCACATTTTTGTTTGATGTACCCGCCTGCTCCTCCTGTAAAATGTTTTATTAGTGCAAATTTCAGATATTAATTTAAAGTTTTTATACATTTTAGTTTTATCATATTGACATTACACTTTTTATACCACCCCACTCATTTTAGGGCAGCATAATGTTTGGGACAAAGCAATGGCAGGTATATTAAAGTTGAATATTAAAAATGAATTATCTCTGATGATGCTTTGCCAGGTTTCTACTACAGCAACCTGCTTGTTCTGGGGCTTGTCCATTTAAGTTTCTTTTTCAACATATAGAAGGCATACTCAATTATATTTATATCAGGTGCCCCACTTGGAAATTCAAGAATTTTCCATGTTTTTAACTTTGAATTTAAACACTGAGGAATTTACTGGAACTTGAGCATTTATGAATTGCAATACGCAATTATATCATCAGTAAAGATAAGTGTGCCAGTATTAGTAGAAGCCATACATGCCCAAGGCTTAACACCCCCACCGCCATGTTTAACAGATGCACTGGTATGCCTTAGATCTTGGGCAGTTGGTTTTGTCTCCACACTTTACAGATTAATCTTAGTCTCATCTGTCCTTATTACCGTTTTCCAAAATTCTTCAGGCTCTTTTATGTACTTTTTTGCTCTTTTAAGCTTTAATCTTGCTGCTTTTTGTGGTTTGTATATTGTAGTCTAGCCTCTGTATTTCTGTTCATTAAACATTCTGCAGATAGTAGTCTTGAACATAGACACACTCTGTTTTCTGATCTGTTGGACTCTAGTGAGGATTCTTCTCTCATCAGCAGTGGACATCTTTCTTGGCCTACTAGTCCCTTCCAGTCCCCACTAGTGCATTCTTTCTTAATAATGTTCCAGTCAGTTGACTATGGTAATCCTAAGATTTGACTAATGTTACAAATTGTATTATTCTTGTTTTTACCCTCACAATAGATTTGTTGATTTTCAGTGAAACTCATCTGAGTAATCACAAACACCTGTGAAGCCAATTGTTCCAAAAATGATTGTGCCCTGAAATGAGGGTGCCAGGTATTATATGTTGTACTTTCTACTTGGTGCAAATAGCCTTAAATTAAAATCTGGAATGTGCACATTAAATGTTTACACTGAGGTGCAGAAGAGTAAATATATATATATAGTGCAATAATTCAATAATGCAGTTTTTCTGACAGCCATAATAAAATTACCCTTAGTTTATGAACAGTTATTAGTTAGTAGTAATGGCTTATAAAGAAGTGATGACTTGGGTGAACAAACCAGAATATTTTCATATCCAAATATATTTGTTACAACCATTTGCAAATGTATTTTAAGGCATTTATATCATTAATAAACAAATTATAAAGCCTTTATAAGGGTAGTCTTACAGTAAAGTAGTGATTCAGGAAATAAACTGGGATTAGCATTGGTAGAGGAGATGGGTATTGTACTTAAGTCCTGGCAGTGTTGGTGTTGGTGATGCCACTTACGTTTTCCACTGTGCTCAAAATAAAACACATCAGGCAAAGCTGCCAAACTATACGTCATATATGACAGAAAGACAGTGACCCACAGTAAAAAGAGGAACGTGTCACCAAAGGCCAAACTTACAGACAGAGAATGCAGGTCAAAGGGTGGTAGTCAACCTATCCGCTTGATGTATCATGACATTTGATGCAAAGAAAAGAAATGAAATGAAGAAAGAAAAGGTGACATTGATCGAGTAAAAAGCTGTTTCACACATGAATATGGATTCGATTATCTGGACATTTTCCCTGAAGTTTTCACGTGTAGCACACAGATGAAGATGAATCCATGGGAGATGCATTCGCACTTATCAGGAAATTCTCAGTGTGGTTAGGTGAGGGGCGGGATACAACATGCAGGACTACTGAGGGGAGGGGCCTGGGTACATTGCAGGAGTACTGACGGATTTGGGTACAGTGTTTAGGAGTACTGACAGATTTGGGTACAGTGTTCAGGAGTACTGAGGGGAAGAGTCTGGGTACAGTGTTCAAGAGTATTGAGGGAAAGAGGGGTGGGTACAGCAGTGAGGAGTATTGAGGGGTGGGGCCTGGGTACAGCGGTGAGGAGTATTGAGGGGTGGGGCCTGGGTACAGCAGTGAGGAGTATTGAAGGGTGGGGCCTGGGTACAGCAGTGAGGAGTATTGAAGGGTGGGGCCTGGGTACAGCAGTGAGGAGTATTGAAGAGTGGGACCTATATTATCATAAAAATATTCACTGTTTACAAGCAAAGTGTTTACACCCCTCAGTGATGTGCATGTTGCAAAACAGTTGTGTGTGTGTGTGTGTGTGTGTGTGTGTGTGTGTGCGCGTGTGTGTATACAAGGATTGCAGCTTCTGACAATTTACCTCTTTAAGTAACTCTGAAAGTGTCACAGTGTGGCAATTCATCCCAGCATGCACTGCAGCTTAACTGACAGGTGGTGTTGTGGGTAGGTGTGACAGATTATCAGTGGAGTAGCCCAGGCTCATGGTGATTTCCTCCCTGCTTAGTTTAATCAGCCCCTTTGTGGCCAATTAGAGGGTGCTGCCGTTTCAACAGCCAATCAGGAGCTTGATGTGGCGTGAGAGTGTGCTGTTAAAAACGTTTTAATGCTTTTAGAGGATCACACAGTGACTCTTAAAGAGACGCAGGAGTGTCACTTCACAGAGAAGGAGATAAAACATACAGAGAGAGAGAGAGAGAGAGAGAGAGAGAGAGAGAGAGAGATTATTATTATTATTATTATTATTAGTAGTAGTAGTAGTAGTAGTATAATAACAAGAGTAATAATCTGCCAGTTGTGGATATGGATTATAATACTGCTATAAAAATACTGTCACTGCTTTGGTTTTAAAGTTCCGCACCTTTTCAGGTAAAAAAACCTACTTCTGATATCCTCAGCCATCACTGCCTGTCTAACCCCAGCAAACCTCACACCCCTACTCCCAACCACAACACCCTCACTTGTATCAGCATTTCTTATTCATTTCTGCAACACACTCAGATAGCTAGAACTCCTGCTAAGAAACGTGCACACACACATGCACACACACACACGCACGCACGCACGCACGCACGCACGCACACACGCACACACACAGCTCCGCAAGCTGACTATCTAATCTCCATAACACTGTCATTACATAAGTGTCCCTTTGAAAAGTCAAAAACAATTATGATAGATAATCCATCAGTGTCAAATGGCTAATAAGCAGCAGAACGGCGGGAGTTAAAGAGAAGAGACCCTCACTGAGCTCGATGAGGTATGGAAAAGTCTGGCAGAAGGGGCTGAGAGTTTTCTTCACCACTTCATACTTCATTCTTTTCTCCCACCTCCCAAACAACAGCAACATCACTCTTGTGACAAGTCCCAGGGGTTCTTAGTATTACAGAACCCTCAGTAGCAGAACAGGGCTGACTTCTTACTGCTGCTCCAGTTTTTTCCAGTGTTACCTATAGATTCCAAATGAAGATGCTGCATCATGTTCCAGCTGCCTGGAGCTGTTTGTGGCCATTTTAGACAATGCTTAAGTAACTCGGCTCCTTTCCTTTAAATGTGTTATCATGTTCAATAATCAGAATCTATATTGAGCAAAAATAATTGTGATTTTTAATTTTTCTATAATCGAGCAACCCTGCAGTCTAGATGTTCTGTATAAATACACCTGCAAAAGTGATTTGAGAAACCTCACCAATGATTGTATCTGTATAATCTGTATGATCAGTATGATCTTTATAATCCTTCTCCTCATGCTTTTGTTTTCAACAAACCCTATAAAAATGTATAGTCATTGTTTACCTTACCTTAGGCCCAGCAGATGTTCTAGCCAAATGGAGAAATTCTGCTCTAAATCGTAGCTGGAAAAGATGCTGCCAGAGATGCTGATAAGCATTACTACTGGAACAAACACCAACAAAAAAGTGAGATTTATTGACACCAGCTCTGCAACCCAATTCTGAACTGCTCTAGGAATGAAAAAGTTCTCATACTTCATCAAAGTCAAATTGATGAAATCTGAGTCAAATATGTTGAGAACTACTGTGAACTACAGGAAATGCTCCTCTATCATTGCTACCATGTTCTAGGACATTTTCCTCCATTTGCATTGTAATAGAATAATCTTCTGTTGCAGTGTTCTCTACCATTTATAACCACATAATACTCCCACATTCACAGAGTTCTATCATTTTCTTACCTATTTTCTCTAGATACGGTGCTCTACTACAATTTTACTGTTTGAGAAAGTTCTCCCATATGCCACTATAGCATGTTGCCCATTATCTGCTCTTTTACTTCAGTCTTTGTAAAGCACCTTGAACTGACTTTGTGTATGAAATTCACTTGACAGTTAAACTTGGCTTACTTTGTTCAAGAGTACTCTCCCTGTACAAGCTACATGACTATACAGGGCTGCAGGAACCCAGAAACATTGTGGATGCCTCTACACTGTACTTTACTGACAGTTAAGGATCAAAGCCCAATAAAACTTCCATGGCAGGTTAACCACAGTAAATCAATGAAGTGTTATCAGAGGCCAAAATAAAGACAGAACATACACTTTCCCTTGAAAGTTCAACAGCTTAAACATTGCTTCAGGTGGGCACTCTAACAGCCAATATTCCTGCTCGAGTTCTGGAAGGCCTGAAGATGAGGGGCAAGACAAACAAACTAGGCTAAGAAAAGCTAGTGAGAAAATCTTTGGGCAAGTTGAAGAAATTTGCACTTGACAGCAACTTCTTCCTGAAATAGGCACATAATCCCAGATCTTAGGAGCATATACAGTTTCCCCAGTCTACAGTCTGTTTGTACAGTACATGCAAAAACAATCAATGCGTCTAGGGAGCTCTTTTTAAAGTTCAACTTGGTCTCCATCAACACAATGCCTTAGGAATTATTGCATACACATCCCCACACACACCCTTATACCTTCTTTCACTTTAAAACTTTAAAAGCACAAGGAGAAGCTCTATAGGCACCTAGTGTCTTTGAGCCTAGTCGAACAGCTCTGCTTTCTGAAGAACATCTCATTCAAGCACTCTCTAGTGACTGGTGCCAAATCCAAACCATCTACATTCCTGTTGTTCCTTCATACTCATGCTGAACTCTATACAAAAGCAAATAGTTACTCAGAGTCAAATTTAATATTTTAACAATTTAAAATTATATTATTTCTCTCTCTACCTCTCATAATGACAAAAACTGTCATAACAGAGAATAGCTTCATGCTCCCATTATGTTGTTGCAGATAGTTCAGTGTTTGATGCCTTGACTTTAAATTAGTATGCAACATAAACTGCAGTAATCATGACAGTTATCACAGTTATCATGACGTTTATGGTCATCTGTCATGCCAGTCACCAGTAATTATAATATTACGCCATATACATCCACACCACCTGCCTAGTATTGTGCAGGTCCACCTCAAGCAGCATTAACATATAGTACAACAGGAGATACTCTTTGGAATCAGATCAGACAGACAAGCCTGCCCCACCTACATCAATGAGCCTTAGGTGCCCATGACCATGTCATTGATTCACCAGTAGTCTTTCCTTGGATCACTTTTGGTTGGAGATGGAGGAAATAAATACAGGCATAATATAGTAAATAATACAGAATTTTACTTAATGTTCACAAAAAACAAGAAACATAAAGGCATATGACACATATAGATGATTCTACAGAGCAACACCTTCAGTTAAACACCTACCGATAAACATGCTCACATAAAGACAATAACGCTTAACGCCCCTCTCCGCCTGCCCCAGTTCGCCTTCCAGGTTTTGGAGGGGTCGTCTGGTGACTCTTGTCCACTAGCAGTAGCACGTTCCCCTGCTCCTTCTGCATCTTCTGACGCTGGAGCATTCTTCAGACTCTGAGGCAGATGTTTCATTCCACGAACCCAAAATACTCTGGACGCCCTGTAGACTGCTCAGGACCCTTTGCCCCTCAGCAAAGTCCACCCCATGCCTCCTCTACTCTGCCACCATGGTGTAGATAATACTGAATTTTAATTAATGTCCACAAGAAACAAGTAACCTAAACACATATGTTACATACAGATGATTCTACAGAGCAACACCTTCAGTGATGTGACAAGACAAAACCATGACAGACATGACAGGGGAAACCATGACACTATCTACTGCAGACCTGGAACACTCCATAAGACCTGGTATTGTAGAGATGTGCTCTAGTCATCACAATAAGACCCATGTCCAAGTGGCTCCACCCTTATGCTCAGCCATTTTCCACCACATCAGCTTCAAGAACTGACTGTTCACTTGCTGCCTATTTTATCCCCCTGACAGGTGGAATTGTAATGAAATAACTCAATAACTGAAAAACTGAATGCAGTTGATCTAATTCCCTTTTCCTGTCAGTGGTGTTAATGTGATGATTGATTGGTGAATGTCATTGTTACACACAAGGGTTCAAGTAAAGTGGTACTGACTTCTCCACACAACAGTATGAGACACTTAAGTCTCTACAGACTTTATGTTTGCTTCCATGAATATCACTGTTGCTGGAGGTGCAACAGCTTCTGTGTTTCACTGAAATCTGCAAGACACTGAATATATTTATTCTCCATATTCTCGCCTTTCCCTCTGCAGCCTAAGTTAGCCCTAAACGTGTGAAGGCTGTCTAGCTTTGCTTCGTATGTGCTGATATATTGCCATAACTCTCCATAACTCCATCTGAGGGGCTTGCACAAGGCTGCTATTTGTCTCTAGAGAATAGGCTTGTCAGTGGCTATACCACACCATGAATAACTAATGCCATCAACTTCCTGTACACCTCCATATCAGCCCCCATAAAGCAAAGCCGGCGGACGCCGCTCCACTTAGCCATGAGTGATGCTAGTGCTCGCCTGCCGCTTGGCCACCCACCACAATGATTCATTTCATATGCTCTAGCTAGCGCCTCCGCTAACAGATGCTAGTGCTAAACAGGGCTTAAGTTATTTATAAAATGTGTAAACACACTTGTTTTGTTGTGTTTGTGTCCTCATTACACTTTCTAATAAACTTTCTCAATTAAATTTCCACAAACCGGGGGAAAAAGTTTGGAATAGTTCTTTAATTTCACATCAATTCATTGGTGATTTAAGGTAACACTGTACTTGAGCCAATTTTATTTACAGTATATCACAAAAGTGAGTAGACCCCTTGCATTTTTGTAATATTATAATATTTTACTATATCATTTTATGAGACAACACTCAAGATATTTTGATACAATGTAAAGTAGTCAATATACAGCTTGTTTAACAGTGTAAATTTGATGTACCCTCAAAATAACATCACACAGCCATAAATAAAGCTTCTTCCTCTGGGCCGTCAGGACTTCAAATAACCCATAACACAACACATAGTCAATAAACTACAGACTGAATCACACACACACAAAAAAAAAAAACACCACCACCATATTCTGTATATATAACCACCACTTTCTGTATATATGACTTCACATTCTATTGTATATATCACCACCACATTCAATCTTATTTCTTCATGTTCATCCTTTCTAAATTATTCTTGTTTTTTTTCTTTATTGTAATTTATTGTTTTTCTTTTTTTTTCCGTTGATGCACCGCTGCTTGGGTGGAGCACCCACTTTCGTTGTACTTCTGTACGATGACAATAAAAGCCTATTCTATTCTATTCTATTCTATTCTATTCTATTCTATTCTATGTCGAAAACGCAGGTCAAGCATGTCTCCAGACCCAAACCCTATTGAGATAATGGGGTTAAAATAATTGGTGCCCACATAAAATATTAACACACTGGGCACAATTTGAATATTTTCACTTTGGTTTAGACATTAGTAGCTGTGTGTTAACATTGCATCAAAGTGTAATATCTTCACTTTTCAGGGGTGTACTTACTTTTGTAAGATACTGTATATAGCACTTTTTTTCTTTTTTCTTTTTTTTCTTTTTTACAACAAATGTAAACAACTTTTGCAACTTTTCAGAATCTGGGTCTGAGCCCCTACTGAAGAAAACTAATGGTGACAAAGAAAAGGAAAAACATTGGGAGAAACCGAGGCTCAGAATGGGAGCATCAGGTCAACAATAAATAACAACAATGAGCAGAAGCTTGAATCGTATATTTCATACAAGTTATTAATATGTCTTAATTTGACACTGTCTCAATGGAAATGTATTATTTTTGCATCCCAAGTGTTTCTAAATGAAATATTTTATTTTGTATTTCTCTGATGAACAAAACAATGAGCAATAAATAAACAATCTCAGATACCAGATTTTGCGTATGCAAGCTGGTCTGTGGTTGTTAAAGTTAGTCTGAAGGATGTGAACAAGAGGACCAGTAAAGGGTGTTTTGGAAGAAAATAGGGGCAGCAGTTCAAAGGAACAGGTGGACCACAGTGGATGTCGAAGGCTGGAAATTTGGGCTCTTCTCAGCAAGAATGAGTGGGTTCCAGCAGTAAACTTCAATCAGAAATAGGGCATGAGGGACGTTCCTGCCACCTGGTCCTAAATATTTCATAGCAGTTATATGTTATATGTTGTTATTAATTTCACATTTAATTATGAAAGTATTATTTAATTAGGATAACAGTATTATGCTGCTAGGGTGTAAAATGTGTGGTGTCTCGGTAGGTCAGGGACATGAAATCCCAGAACAAATCTTTGAAATTACAAGTGATGAGAAATTAGTGTTCCTTTGAGTTTAAAATATCTTATGAGTGAAACCCCCAGCAAAAACAGCCAGCACATACACGTATTAAAAGAAGTTATAAGGGCATTATTAGACCTTTTTTTTTTATAAATGAAAGTGAAGAACTTTTTAAAGGTGTACAGAACCTTTACATGAAGCAAAAGTTCTTAACCAATGTCATGGTTCCTCAGTTTACATGCACGTTGTGGGTATTCTTTAAAAATGTTTCTTGCTGATGGACACTCATATTTATTTCAACAGAATTAAAATAATACTGGAAGGTGATCTCATCTGTCAACCAGAACAGGGTGTACTGTATTTGTCAAAATTGGGGAGATCATTTTACAATTTGTTTCAGGCACAGTATTTACCAATCCATCAAAAATGGTGGGAATGAAATGGCCCTTGACAAAAGCAATTGGGAGGAAATTTACCAATCTATCAAAAAAGTGGTGGGGACAAAATGGCTATGACAAAAAATCGGTAAAGACAATATGGCTGACAAAAAGTGGTGGGGACAAAATGGCCCTTGAAAAAAAGTAGTGTGAATGAAATGGCCCTTGAATAAAAGGAGTGGGCAAAATAGTCCTGGAGAAAAAGTCTCAGGGACATAATGGAGGGGACATCCCTACTCTCCCCAGCATAAATGACACCTGTCATTAAGCACAGAGTTAATAAAATGTCTTTTCTATATTTAAAGAGTGTCCAAACACAGTGCCAAGATTAAATTTCCAAACAGCGGCTCTCTGGAGACTCGTACAGCTGCTAAGTGACTCCTCATTCTGATTTACAGCATATTGCTCCTGGTTTGATAGCCAAATGAAGCGCACTAGTTGCCATTAGCCCCTTTAAGCAGATGGATTTATGGGTGCTAGACTTGGGCTTGCATCAGTTAGCAGAATATAAAGCACTGCTGACTTGCAGGGGAAAAGATGACACAGAGGCAACAACAAAGACATACCCAACCCTGAAAATCGATAGCAATCGATATGTTGCTAAATAAGCACTGTTTAAATGACTGAAATACAGATTCATCCTGTCCCGTTTTTCACACCACATGGCGTTTGGGACAAGTGCCAAGGCGCTAGCTTTGGATAGTGTTTGAGCATAGTTTGCTCTCAGAGGAATCAGCTACAATCCAACTCCTTCTGATCATCAGCAGCACAACACGAAGCAGCTTTCTGAAAGGGCACGAAAGCACAAAGTTCTTCTCAAAGAAAGATCAAAACAAAAGGGTTGGCTTGTGCCCAATTCCGTCTACAGCTGCACTGTAGTCAGCTAAAACGTAGTCTGCTTCATGTGCTGGGGGATGAACTTAATGTGAGCACAGTGTTGGAGGCATAAAATTCTGTTGATGGAGTGGGTGTTGGAGGCGAGACATGAGATAGAAACATTCTGCTGCTTTGCGTCTTCAGATCCCTGCACCAGAGGTTCAGTTTTCATTTACTGATTTAAGCCTTTTAGTCATTTAGTGTGTGTGTGTGTGTGTGTGTGTGTGTGTGTGTGTGTGTGTGTGTGTGTGTGTGTGTGTGTGTGTGTGTG
>JBBIGC010175265.1:0-15120 GCA_037576955.1 Lepidarchus adonis
TGAGACACTTCTGTGTTAGGACACTGTGGCTTAATGAGTGCACACACACACACACACACACACACACAAACACACACACACACACAAACACACACACAAGCACGCATGCATTACAATACACACAATATATATATATATATATATATATATATATATACACACAGGGGTCTGATTTATGTTGGAGTTACATTCCTCCAAATGAGACGTAACTCTATTTTCAATGTAAGTCTAAACTCTTGCATGTGATGATGCTGTGGAGAGTTTATTGAACAGCACTGTGCATTAACAGCAGCAACATGCATGAATGAGTAGCACACATATACCTAACACCCGTCTCTCTCGCCGTATTACAGTAAAGCATTTAGTAGGAGTTCAACTATGTTCTACTACTGTATGACTATTAAACTACTTCCCCCAGTAAGCAACTATTTTTCCACCTGTATTACCCACTTATTTTTCTGCACCAAACACTACATAGTCCACAATGCATTGCTCCCCAGGAAACCTGCCAAATCCCACAACAACTTGGAGCTAAATTAGTTGGAGTAATTGAAATGTTTTTTTAAAGTAGGTAGCGACTACAAATTGTCATATGTTGAGTGTGATGTCATATGGGAGCTGGTGACATAACCACAAATCATCACATGAGCCTTATGTAACCTGAGGACTGCTTGTATATATACACAGTCCCGGTCAAAAGATTAAGACCACTTGACAAATGACAAAAATCATACGTTGCATAGTTGGATTCTAACAAGGTTCCAAGTAGAGCTTCAACAGCTACAAGAAGAAATTAGAGTGAGACAAAACATTTTTTGAGCAGCAATTTATTGACAACACTTAAACTGAAACAGGATGTTTTACAACTGATCAAAAGTTTAGGACCACACCTTCAAAAAACCCTGTAACCCCCCAAAACAGAAATCAAAGTTCCAAACATGAACTCAGTGATGAGCAGCTCCACCGTTATTGTTAATCACTTTATGCTTGATGCAAGTGTTTCCATGGAGTCAGTGGGAACATTTCTCCAAGTGGTGAAAACGCCACACGAAGGGCATCTACTGTCTGGAACTGTTGTCCATTTTTGTAAACATCCCTTGCCATCCATCCCCAAAGGTTCTCAGTTGGATTTAGATTAGAGGAATATGTGGGATGGTCCAAAAGAGTGATGCTCTTCTCCTGGAAGAAGTCCCTTGTCCTGTGGGCATTGTGTACAGTAGCATTATCCTGTTGAAAACCCCCTTCCCCTGCACCTCCTGAAGCTCCATTGTTCCACTGAAGGAAAAGCACCCAGACCCTTATGGAGCTGCAGTAGGCACCAGTGACTGTCTTAATTTGGGACAGGCAATTGGGTCCTTTGGCTCAGTGCGTTCTTACTGTGTCCCACCTCAGCAGCAATGGCGCTGCGAGACCCACAATGAATCCAAATTTTTGCACAGATTTGACCCTTTAAAGGCATGTGGAAGCTCTACTTGGAACCTTGTTATATATTAACACAGTTACTCTAGGACATGGAAAAAATGCACAATATGTTCAGCAATCATTGTAGTTACATTTTATGCCATACATTGATAAAAAAAAAAACAACAACATTATTTTGGGACTGTGCAAAAGTTTGGGAAACCTCTTTTTACAAGGTTTCAGACCTTAATCAGCTTGTTAGACCAGATGCATGGCAACAGCTGTCATTAGTAAGCGTCATTTGTAAATTTCATTAGTAAATGTCAGCTGGTGCCAATTTCAAAGCTTCACAAATATTCTGACTCTTCAAACCTTGTGCACACACTTGTGGACACTCAGCAACCATAGGTTTCTCTAAGCAGCTGTGTAAGACTCTGAAAATGAAAGTTACTGATGCCCACAATGCAGGAGAAGCTACAATAAGTTAGCAAAGTGTTATCAGTTTGCAGTTTCCACAGTGAGAAATATAATTAAGAGATGGCAGTTCAGGGGAACTATGGAGGTCAATCAAAATCCCTATTTAACTAAAAAAAAACCTGCAGGAAGATTTAGCAGAGTGGTGGTGCACCGTTCCGCAAGAGTCAGCAGAAGAGTTTTTTCTGAATAAATATCCAGAATTTGTGCACTAAAATGCCACAGTTATGGTGTTCTCTGTAAAGGAAGAGAATAAAATAAATTATACTTGAAATGAAAAAAAAAAATTTAAAATGTAAAAAGTCCTAAAAAAAGAAATAGAATTTCTCCAATTCATAATGCATATTGCACACACATCTATAAATAATAATTTTGAATGCAACCCTCATCTCAGCAACTCAAAATAAATTGTTTTATTTTATAGAAACGGGAGTATTTTTTCCTTTTTTAGATTAAGTCTGTTTGTCTCTGCTTTTCCTATAAAGCACATTTCTGTGTGCGAAATGTATGAAACACACACACACACACACACACACACACACACACACACACACACACACACACACACACACACACACACACACATTCTCCCCTCTTTAACACATCATCTCTCCTGTGTTAATTAGCTCTTACCCCATCCCTTCCCCTCCGCAGACGGGAGCAGCTCCTCTGTGTGGCAGGAGAGATGCAGTGTCTTCTGCTGGATTATTTATAGATGGAGCAGACAGACTGTTCTTAACTCTGTACGGCTGTTCTCAGATCAGGAACAGTGATTGATACCTGTCATCTGCAATGGGAATGGCATATTTATGTTTTACACATACACTCATCTTATTGTCTCTTTACATATTTACATTATATCCACAGAGGAGTGTGTAATGTGATGTGTGGGATGATGTTTTTGTTGTTTCCTTGGGGTAGCCCCCCAAAAAGGATAGTTTTCCTTCAAAATGACTTTGATCTATTCTGGGAAAGAGCAATTAGCCCTGTTAGTCTGTGGTATTGAAACTGCAGCCTTGTACTATGCGAGTGTACAGGTCTAAGTACTAGATAGAGCCATTTTTACTAAGAGTGCACTTTTGGTTCCCAGAGGAACTCATCAATGGATGTAAATGAAATGTTTATGAGAAAATAAGAACCATGTTAGGTTAAAGAAACCTGGCAGGTTAAACTCTGGTCCTGGAGGCAGGTGTTGAACACAGATTTGGTGATTTACCTGCACAAACACACCTGGATCAACTCAGTGTAAAATTGCCTGAGTGAGGGGCAATCAGTGCTAATGAGTTACAGTTGGGCTGGTGCCAATATTAGCACACTTGGCACTCTGGGCAGTACAGGGTCATTTTCTTTCTTCCCCACTTGTAGGGAGGGCTCTCTTCTAAGGGAACCATACACATGCTCCCTAAATACTCCCATTCTGGTTAGGGAGAAATACTTCCATTTTATTTGCGTGCACGTGTTGGGGAGTTCCCCTCACTTTTCACAATCATTCATTTATTTGAGAGCCCTGGCACCCAGAGCACCACCCATAGAATGTTACACAGTAATAAAAACACTGCGCAGCTGGCTACCGCTAACTTGCTCTATTTCTCTTTGACAGGTGTTCATACCTGGATTTTTCTGCTACCCACCCATACTCAGCCCATGGTGATCTTGAGCTTTCATACCAAGGGTCCTGAGTTTGGTTTTTCATTTTGTCATTACTCCCTGTACATGGGTCACAATTCTGATGCCACAGTTTTTGTTTTAGTAAATGTGTTTGAGGATGAGGAACTACCCGTTCTCCAGGTTCAGAATTGTCCAACCCTGTTCTCCCCCAATGAAAAGCTTTTTCTAGAATTGTATATAAGTACAAGAACAATGTATTTGAAGTCCACAACCATCACTTTCCCATTTTAAGACCTGAAGAAACTTTACAGAATTTGAAGTTTCTACATTAGGTTTTGTCCAAGAACCTTTAAAATGGTTGGTTCTCCTCCTTCTCTTTGTGCATGTGAGATAACAGAACCCTTGGCAAAAAGTATGGAATCACCCATTACAGAAGATGTTCAATCAAATGTTTAATTGTGTAGAAAAAAAAACAAGCACTTACATGCCACAAAACTATTGTCACTCAACATCTAATCTAACCTTGTGGCTGTATAAAACACTTAAAAAAAAGAAAAGAAAGAAAGATAACTATAGTCAATGAAAACTGTTTTAAAGATCAAACAGAGGGAAGAAAATATGGAATCATTATATAAAATTAAATAATAAAATTATATAAAGTGAACATCTTCTGAGATGGGTGATTCCATACTTTTTTCCAGAGGTTGTAGAACAAAGACCTATCCTGGAGAGCCAGTGTGCTTCACAGTTCAGTAGCTCCCCTCTGCAAACACACTCACCAAACCTGCCGATGAACAGGTGAGTGGAAGCAGGTGTGTTTGAGTAGGAAAATCGACAAACTCTGCTGGATTCTGGCCCAGAGTTGGGGACCCCTGCTCTAGACAGAACACTGAAACAGTGAGACGTGGGCTTTCAGGGGCTGTAGAAACTGTGACGCCTGAGGAAGATCTACCCCATACTGGATAAAGAGACACTGTGGTGACCACATCAAAGCAGAGAAGTGATTTTCAGATACAGACTGTGCATTCAATAGTTCTACCCATTCAATGGACAGCCACAACATTAAAACCACTAACAGGTGATCTCATTACAATGGCTTACTCCTTACAGTGGCAAGTGAACAGTCAGTTTTTAAACTCAGTGTTGCAAGCAAGAAAAATAGGTGCGCATAAGGATCTGAGGACCAAAGCGTTTTGGAAAAATGGCTGGTACTTATCGAATGTTCTCCAATGAAGGACAACAATCCAGCATCAAAGTCATGGTCACCCACAGAGCAGTCATAACAGTTTGGCCTTCAGATCATAATGCTCACTCATTTTTCATTCAAGAACTGTCTGTTCACTTGGCACTGTAAGGAGTAAGCCATTGTAACAACAATTCAAGGTAAGTTGACCTGCACATGCCCCTAGTTCTTTAAGACCCATTTATGGAGAAACTCCACATGGTAATTATCAATGCAAACACTTCACTAGCCAATATCTTGTGACATAATGGATCCAAATTCAGAAAATTTGACATGCTGCATCACTTCCATATTCTTTGGAAGTGTGCAAAATTTCATAAAATTGTGTCCATATAAGGAGCTGCAACTTCATGTTTTGTATTTTGTACTGATTGTTTAGTTTGGATTACTTTGATAAACAAAAATGTTACATTTGTAACAAGATTCTTTTTTATGTATTTGTGGCCATTTCTGCAAACTTCCAAAATTATTTTCAGCAAATTTAGACTTCAGTGGCCAATAGAAGACTCAGCATCCAGTGTTCTGCCAAACTTGGAACACCCTGGAAGAATTTCTGCTTTGTAGAATGAATCCACTGAAGCAGCTTTGTGATACACAATTACATACAAAGAACACAAAGCTGTGTTCCATCTGTCAAAGCGTTTGACATTGTTTTTGTCTTTACGTGTGGACAGAGATATTATTTTTGTGCTCATGGATGGAATTTTTGTAAAAATCGTAAAAGGAAAATGACATTTTTCAAAAATACCCAGCAGTGTATGGACAGGGTCGGAGACTGTTTCCTTGTTCTTTTGGTTGTTATTGTTCCTCCCAAGGTTCCTTCCTCCAGCTTAGTTGTTCCTTGCATTGTTGACTTGTTCATTAGGGGCTTAGACCTGGATTCTCTAAAGCTGCTTTGTGACCATGTCAGATGTAAAAAGTGCGATACAGATAAAATCTTCAGTTCTGCTAGAAAACCTCTCTTTCTGAAGGTGGTTGGGAAAATGCCAGTGCTGTGCTAACACAAAAACATTTTAAGAAACTAAATATATGATGATGTAAATCTTTCATGGTCTTTGCATATATGTATACGCTAGGTCATAGAATGATGTCTTCACTTTTATTCCAAAATGAATAAAACAATACATATAAAACAAGCAAAACCTTGTCTGGGTCTATATGTTTGACTGAGGCTGCATATTAGATTTTAATACATTTAAAAAGGAAACAATAACTTAAAGGTAATGCTGTTGTTTTGGCTACTAGTCCAGAAAATAGTGCTTTGAATTGTCACCTGAATAAAACATGCTACATCGACACCATTGCTTTACTTACTTTTGGCAAGAACTGTATTGGTGTAGTGTATTTTATTTATGTACACCCACCTGGCACATTTGCATCACGTCAATTCAAAGAATAATTTTTTTCAGTGAGTGTATTTCATTTGAACTGAATACATGTGCACAGTATCAGCTTTAACACATTAAACCCTAAGGGTCTTTATCTATGGTCAAATCTTTAACTCTTTAACTCACTCTCACAACACATAAATATGGCTTTCATCATTATTATATAAGTATTTGGACAAAAAAACAACTTGAAATGAAATTTGCCTGCAAATTGCCACTGCTTGAAATGTGGGACTAACAAATGTGATTGGACAGCATGTTTCCTTCCTACTGTTGCTTTTCCGGGCCTGTAATGCAATCGTATTTATTCTCTGCTGCTTTCAGAGAGACATTGCTTTCAGTCTTGTCTGCAGTAAGTGACATGCTGCACAGTGGGATTTGGTTATTAACTGGTCAGTCAGAAAATTCCAGCCCTGAAAAAAATACACATTTGTTGCTGCAGTTGGTCATTGTTTGGCTTCAAGGTTAAGTACTGCTCAGTGAGTTTAAAGCCATTTTTTCTTATCCAAGCACTAAGGGTCCTTCAGCCAAGTTGAGAATCCATCGTTCTGTCTTCTGTCACATCACGCATAAATGACTCTCCTGAAATAAGGTACTAAATCGTCACTGACACCTTAAGGGTACATCTTCAGTACCTTTAGAAAGGGAACATAATATTCACCTCCAATCTTCATTCCATGGAATTTTCTTTTGGATTTTTTTTTTAAGTAAAAATGTTTTAAATGTATTAAAATGTTTAAAAAAATTGAACAGTGTAGCTCTCTAAGCATTGGCCCTATCATCAGGAAATCCCAAGTTCAATATAACAGACATCCATGGTGTGTAGTTCAAAATAAATCGTTAAAGTTATATCACCATCTGATACGTTGTGTTACTTACAGTTGCTTATGCTTAACACTGACCTGCAGAGACATCTGATACAAGTAGGTTTAGCATTTTTCTACAAGTGTGTATACTGTAAAATGATGTAACATTATCAGCAGTTTAAAAAATTGCAATGGACATTCTCATGACATTCAATTACATTTACATTTATTCATTTGAGGGACGCTTTTGTCCAAAGTGACTCCCAGGAGATATGGAAGAAGGACATGATTGCCTTCTTCCAACTACTTTTGATGTTAAGGGGAAGTCTTAGCTGAACAACAATTTTAGGGAGGGGGGTGCAGGTAAAGTGTACAGTTTAAATTTACAGTTAAACCCCATTAGCTTGTCCCCATTAGTCCAGGCCCTAATTATCGTGAGAGGTGGGGGTGGCGAGCTAACATGGTTTGACTGTACATTGTCTATTAGTGAACAAACCTTTCACCGTATTAACTGTGTATAAGGCGTGTATCATCATGGTTCTTGGTCTTTTGGTCATGAAGCTGCCTAACCAGTTGTCTTAATTAAGCAGGGCGGATCAGACATTTACCAGGATGGAAAATATAATTGATAATGTAAATAGTTCTGGTCCTGTAATGCCTGGTGTAAATGTCCCATGCGGAGGGCCGATCAGATCTAGATCCAAACCAAGATATGATGCTCATAGTCAAGGTGGTCTCTAAAGCAGACACATTGAACGTTTTGCAGAGAGGTGAGATCCTTTAAGAATTTAACTCTGGGGCATGTAAAGTTGCTCAACTTCTCCACTGATGCGCTGTAAATGCAGAGGGAGGAGTAGGAGCTGCTGCTTCCTGCTGTAGTACACAACTATCTCTTTATTGGATACATTGAAGCACCAATTGGACAGATTCTCCACTTCCTTCATAAAGGCTGACCCATTGTTGGTAGAAACGAGCACTACTGTGTCATGAGCCAACTCAGAGTTGGAGCTGTTAGTGGCAGTCGTAAATGTAGAGTGTATGCAGCAGGGGACTCAAAGCACATCCTTGAGGAGCTCCAGCGCTGAGGGTGATTGCACAGGACACACAGCTGCCCACTCTAACTACTTGAGGTCTCCACAGCTGGGTTTTCAGTCACGGGTCACTTCTTTGGTGATAGTATTGAATGCTATGTTGTGTTCTCCTGCTTCTTTGCAACATAGCACAGTGTATTTTGTAGATGATTCTTAAGAAAAGTGACGAAACCTACCATGCAAGTCACTCTTGGATTCATAGTAGAATGTCAACAATCTGCTTTGGAAAAACTCTTGTATATGACTGAAAAATGAAAATGTTGTCGGTTGCTCATTCTAAGAATAGCACTTCCTGTTTAATATGGCTTTAATGGCAAGCATCAATGCATGTCTAATGGTAAAATGCCATTTAGGCCTGCATGTGTAAAAGAATACCAATAATGTTGTCAAGGACTTTACATATTCAGGTTTCCACCAGCTCTCACTCAGTATTAGCATTACTTCTGGCTTCTGGGGTGAACTATTCCTTTCTTCTCTTCTTCAAGCGTGTTCAGAGCCAAACATGAGATTTTGTTCCAAAATTCTCCACGCCTACATGAACACAATGCCCACCTGATCAGACACTATGAGCTTAGCTGAAAACTAGTGGCATCAATCTTTCTTCTTTTCTATCCCTCTTTGTAATCACACATACACACAACTTCTAAAAATAATGTCTAACAACCTTAGCAGATTCTGGTAGATGAATCAGTTAACGGAGACTGGAAGCACTACAGAATGTTCGCTTCAAACAAATCATGATTGTTCTAACACTCAGGTAATGTAAGAAGCTGGAGGTGTGAAGTGGATGTTACTTTGTCCTTCCAAAGACAAAGTACCAAAAACAGTTAAGTATCCATCTTCTGAGAGGAATACAAATGTCAGCTATGCTTCAACATTAAAACCTTGCTTTTGCTGCCAAAACAGCTCTGACCTGCTGAAACATGGATTCCACAAGAGCTCTGAAGGTGTGCTTTGCTATCTGTAAGACCTGGGCAATGGGACGGTAATGATATTTATCATTATTGTGATAAATTGTGGCCAAAATATACATTTTGCAGAATATCACATTGTCATCAATGGTTACAAAACACACTGACTAAAAATAATATAATGTCTACTCATTACACTTAGATTCTTTAAGGCAAAATACATATTGTGAAAATTTCTCAGAATATCTTAATAGGATATTTTCCCTTATTGCCCACCACTAATACCTGGCACTAAAAAAATAGCATAGTCAGTGTTTCCCAATCTTGGTTCTGGTGGCCTACTGCATTGTGTTTTCTCTGCTTTAACACATTCATTTTAACACAGTTCAGTGTGGGATTGTTAGTTAAGTGAAAATGAAGTGAAAGCGAATACTTTTCATTGTGAACACACCATCACACACAGTGCACCACAACAACCTCTGTATTTGACCCATCTCACATGCACATATGGAGCAGTGGGCAGCTATTAACAGCAACCAGTGGGCATCCTGTTGAAACAGTCCACTGTTTTTAGGGAACACACCTGTTATGAAGGGGAATACTTGGTCTGCAGGAATGTTCAGTACGAGTACATTCACATCGTGAGAATCTATTGCTCAGATCTTTTGTGCATTTTCACATTCTAATTTGAACTGAATGCTCAAAATGACGCCACACCTCCCAGAATACGCCACTCAGCTCCTAGTCCAGACACTGGTAATTTCCTGTCTGAACTCGCTGTTGACTGGTCATCATTCAGACACTATGAAACCACTGAAACCAGAGGATTCAAATCACATGTTCAAACATGATTCAAAAGTAACTGAAGTAACATTGCTGCTTTTCTCCCTACATTGGCTTCTCATCATGGTGGAGCTCAATTCCTTGACCCTTGCCTACTGGATCATCAATGGATAAGCTCCCAGCTAACTGGAAAAACTGACCCGGGCCTATATACCCCCTCAAAGAGTCCCCCTTCATGGGATTAGGCATCCCTTCTCATTTGTTTCCACTTCCTAGTGGAATGAGCTGCCCAGTAACATTACAACGGCTCCGTCTCTATATACAAAAAGCGCTTAAAAACTCTAAAGCTAATCCATGCCTACCTCATCACCTAAAACTATTATAGACAATCTTATGTTGGTTTACAGCAGTTCCCCATAGAACCACCAACCACATCTCACTGTCCGACCATTCAGAACTCCTGTGACGTAGCTCTTGCTTGCTGAGTTTTTTGCTGTGAGTTTCTGCCAGTGTTGGTGGCAAAACATTACATTATGTTTCATCTACTTTTAAATGATAATCTAATGCTTAGGTTATTTTATTGTACTTTTTGCAAAAGATGAGAATCTGTAATGTTCATCATAGGTTCAATTCAACTGTGAGAGACAGAATGAAAAAAAAAATCTAAGAAATTACATTGTATGATTTTTAAATAATTTATAAAGCACTGAATAGTCTTGCACCACAGTATCAGAGTGATCTCTTGGCCCTTTATTCTCCACCACATCTACTTAGATCACAAGGTGCAGGCTTTTTGCTGCTACCTCATGTTGCAAAAATCACAGCAGGAGGCAGAGCTTTCTCTTATGAATCCCTGCAGTTATGGAATAATCTTCCAAATATTGTTCGGGACCATGGTGATGCAGAGCTATTCTGATTACCCCCCTGACCCCTACTGAGGAGAACCCATACGGACAGAACCATGCACCACCTACCTGATCTTTACTCAAAGGCCAACCTGTACACAAGTCTCTTCACACTGCTACTATTAGTTTTTATTTCTTCATTTATTCTCTGTCTGTTATCACTTTCTGTCAAGCAGAAAGAGGATGGGTTCCCCTTCTGAGCCTTGGTTGCTCCCAAGGTTTCTTATGAAAACTTTTAATGGTAATTGATGCAGTGTTGGAACATTTTCATCAACACATTCACAAAAGTGAGTGTAAAGGGCTGCTGCTGGTTTCACACTGTGTTAAAAAATTAAATTAAATTGAATTAAATTCAATTTCCACACGCCTGTATGACCTCCCTACAACGCCTGGGCATGCTCCTGATAAGGTGGTGGATAGTCTCCTGACTAAAGACAGTTTGTGGTGCAATGTGGTGTTGGTGGATAGAGCGAGACATGATGTCCCAGATGTGCTTAATTGGATTCATGTCTGGGGAACGGGCGGGACAGTCCATAGCATCAATGCCTTCATCTTGCAGGAATTGCTGACACACTCCAGTCACATGAGGTCCAGCATTGTCTTGTATTAGGAGGAACCCAGTATATGGTCTCACAATGATCTGAGGATCTCATCTCAGTACCTAAAGGCAGTCAGGCTATCTCTGGCGAGCACATGGAGGGCTGTGCGGCCCCCCAAAAAATGCCATCCCACACCATTACTGACCCACTGCCAAACTGATCATGCTGGAGGATGTTGCAGGCAGCAGAACGTTCTCCACAGCGTCTCCAGACTCTGTCACATCTGTCACATGTTCTCAGTGTGATACCTGCTTTCATCTGTGAAGAGCACAAGGCACCAGTGATGAATTTGCCGATCTTGGTTTCTCTGTCAAACGCCAAACGTCTTGCACCCCCACCTGTGGACATCGGGCCCTAATATCACCCTCATGGAGTCTGTTTCTGACCGTTTGAGCAGACACATGCACATCTGTGGCCTGCTGGAGGTAATTTTGCAGGGCTCCTGTTCCTCCTTGCACAAAGGTGGAGATAGCGGTCCTCCATGTCTCCTGATGTACTGGCCTGTCTCCTGGTAGCACCTCCATGCTCTGGACACTACGCTGACACACAGCAAACCTTCTTACCACAGCTCACATTGATGTTCCATCCTGGATGAGCTGCACTACCTGATCCACTTGTGTGGGTTGTAGACTCTGTCTCATGCTACCATTAGAGTGAAAGCATCGGCAGCATTCAAAAGGGACCAGAACATTAGCCAGAAAGCACAGGAACTGAGAAGTAGTCTGTGGTCTCCACCTGCAGAACCACTCCTTTATTAGGGAGGTCTTGCTAATTGCCTATAATTTCCACCTGATGACTATTCCATTTGCACAACAGCATGTGAAATTGATTGTCAATCAGTGTTGCTTCCTAAGTGGACAGTTTGATTTCACAGAAGTGTGACTGACTTGGAGTTGCATTGTGTTATTAAAGTGTTCCCTTTATTTTTTGAGAAGTGTACATAACTAATAGAACACAATACTGAGAATAAAATTCAACCAACAGAAACTAACAGAAACACTTAAGTAATCCAGAAGACAGAATCACATCTAAGGCTTTGTAAAGAAGAAAGGGAAAAATGTTTTCTCTTTATGCATTTTTCCATATGGGCCATTTAGTCCTGGCTATGCTGAGAGCAATGCTGGAGCTCCTCCTCCACTGCCTGACTTCCCTCCTCATGCTCCAGGGTCAGCATCCACCATGTGTCACTGTGGGATTTATAATGGCATTCAGATGCACTGGAATTACATTTGCCTCCTGTCGTCAGCCAAAACATCTGTCATAGCACACAAATTATGATTTCTTATGAGATTAAATCTATTGCATACGGCTCTGTCTGTCATGTCCTACCTTTGATTATAGAATCCACTGGTGTTTTTTTTTCATTAATTTTATGTATTGTAAGATTTTTCCTCATGTAAACTTATCATTACTATTTAAAATATTATAATGACATTGCTGTGAAATTACTGAGATTCCTGTTACATTTGAGTAATTATAAATGTTAGATTTAGCCTATTTTCAGTTATTTAGATTTATAAAATCCCTTCTATTTTAAGAGATGTTTTTTATCTGCATAGAACAATAAACATTTTCATTGCAAAATTAACTTAGTCAATATTTTAGAGCAAGAGCTGGTTCAGTTCATTCATCAGTGTCAAAATGGCCAAAATGAACACTTCTATAACACTGTTGATTTCTTCTATTTTCCCTATGAGGTTGCGCTTGTAATAGACATTTTCTAGTGTTTTGTTTTTATTTAAGCCAGAACTAGAAAAATTAATAAGTAACTAAATAAATACCAAAAATCTAAAGGCAAACACCAAGCAAGTGGTCAATAAAATAACATATCTGAAAGACTTTCAGAAAGGGTCATGATGTTCTACATCTGAATTGGTTTGGTTGAATTCCATTCTTTTCTTCATAGTTATAATGGTTGTTAATTTAACAGGCCTTTAGTAAAGCTCATACTGCCACTACCCACAAATCATGAGAAAAATGTTTGATTGGACCATTTTCTTTAGTGTTTGTTAGCATGTGCAGCAATAACTGAGCAGTAAAATAAGTGTGATGGATAGGTCTCAATCTACTGATGGAGGAATTGGGTTTCCAACTGGTGCTCACCTGAATATTAGGCACTTTCGAGATCGGAGCCCCCACCCTACACAGTGTGAAGTCTCAAGTGTACTGTATACACATGTACACATGTCTTTTCCCCAGTACTTCTGTTTGCAGGTCAATAGACCCTGCTTGTCTTTTACTAGAAGTTGGACATTTTTTGACATTGTCTTGTTGTTTTTGTGTTTTTTTGGTGTGCTTTTATGTTTTTCAATTCATGACAATAAGATTAACACTACAAAACTTGCAGTTTTAATGCTACAAGCACAACAATTACATGATGTCAAATTTAAGAGAAATTCAGAAAATTCAAAAACAATGGATTTCATAAGAGCAATGAAAATTCCCGTTAGGAACTCCCTCTTATTGGCTCCCCACAAACCTGCCCCTTTCCATTAGCCCACTTGGTTATGCAAAGGGACTAGCTCCCAAAAGTTGGAATGTGATGTTTGCGAGTCACAGTCTGAGCAAATGCTTTTGCTCTGTAATATTTAATCAGTATTAAATATTTTATTTTACTGTTTATAATTTATATAATGTTTTAATTTATTATTTAATTTTTCATTGTGGGGCTACTTGCTGGGACAGTCTGAATTTTTTAGGAAATGCAGCATTAAGCTTTCTCTGAAGACCCACCCGTGTCCAAAATGTTATTGTTTCATTAAAACTGTTAGTGTGAAGATAATGTGGTGGATTATGCTTATGTGTGGGCCTAGCTGTATGCCAGATGCAAAGTTAATGTATATAAGCAATGAAGGGACTGTGTCTCTCAAATGCATAATCCCTGTTATCTCGTTAAATTTATATGGCCTGAGGAAGAAATAGATATGTTAATATTACACCTGTCTGTGTGGATAGTTTAAAATAAAGATGGTAATGTTATTATGGAGGGAAAAGGTGTCTCAACCACTGTACTATAATCTCTGGAGGCTGGATGAGCTGCATAGCTCAAAATAGAAATACAATGTAATAATGTAATATAACCAAACATAGAAAAGTGTAATCACTCGAGCAGTAAGATGCTCTGTGGCAAAAAAAAAAAAAAAAAAAAAAAAAAAAGATGCTCTGTGGTCTCAATAACCAAGAAAGTACAATATGCTGATGATATTAATTCCTCTGACTCCCAATATAGTTCAGAATTACTTTACAGTAATCTCCCATAACAACGCCATGTTGCCAGTGGGCCCCGCTCATGTTCACTTTTGCAAAGGCCACGTCCCGGGAGAGGCCATCGCACCACTGCCTCCTGCTGTTGCCATAGCAACATGGCCTCCTCTGGTAGAGGTGTTAGGCTCAGTCGGTAACAAGGTTAAAAAAATATTATCGCGTGCTCATAATTCGTTCCCATGGCACCGACATTCATTCAGCATTACACCGTAATTCATAAAAAACAGTGACAGAATCCAATAGAGGAGAGAGATGAATAAACCACACATGCAAAGTGCAAACATGCAAAGTAGGCTACAGGAGCACTATTGCAGTGTTGCATTCATTCTTGCAGTGCTCTCTGATCCTTTCAGTGTCCAATTTACTCTTACACTCTTACACTCACGGTATTCAGGACTCTCAAAAAATCACTGGAGATTTACATGAACATTTAACAAATTAAGTTGTGTGAATTAAGTTCACACAATCAACACAAAAATAAATCCCTAAAAATTGAGTCAAAATGGAATGATGAGGTGTTTATTGGTTTTAGACAGACAGACAGACAGACAGACAGACAGACAGACAGACAGGTAGGTAGATAGATAGATAGATAGATAGATAGATAGATAGATAGATAGATAGATAGATAGATAGATAGATAGATA
>JBBIGC010175282.1:0-15116 GCA_037576955.1 Lepidarchus adonis
TAAACCTTCCCTCTCACTCTCGCCGTCTCCAACACGTATAACATAGCCTGTCTCACTACCGTCCTGTAAACCTTCCCACTCACTCTCACTTAATCCCGTCTGTCACAGATCAACTTATATAACTCAATACACTGTGAAAAATACAGTAAAATTGCTTGTCTGCAGATATGAATGATGTTAACCCCTAGATAGTTATCAGCTTGTTTAGTCAACTAAACAAATATTAAATAAATACATAAATAAAAATATATAAACAAATAAACAAAGAAGTAAAAAATGAAAATGCATAAACCAAAATAAAATGAATATTAAAAAATAAATATAAATAAATAAATAAATAAATGTGCACATTTTTATTACAACCTAAAACAAAACCAAAACAACAAAACAACATTTGCCTAAATTTCCAGATGTTTCCCTTTCAGACACGAGTGGACTTTCCTCTTCGTATCCATTCTGAAAAAGCCACGCAAACGAGTATAAGCCGGTGCAGGTGTAATGACTCTGATCTGTGGGAAATGTCAAGTGCATCAGCTCTGTGAATCATCCCATGAGTGGAATCAAAACAAAGCCTTCCTTCCCCTCCACTACCCTTGGCTCCACACCACTAACTTTACAGCCTATAGAGGAGAGAGGGAGGAGTGAGGAGGGGCCGGGCCGGGCCAGGGAGGGAGGGAGGCACTAGGACCTACTGGATAGCCCTGGGGAAGCTGAGGGAAACAAACTGTGGCACTCCAAACTTTCGGGACAATCAATTCTCCTCCGGGGAGAGTGGGAGTAGAGTTGGAGTAGAGTGGGAGGTGAGTGGCACACAACCAGGATAAGTCGTCTTCAGAAGAGCCGGCGGGATAGGGCTTTGTGGGATAAAGGGACCTGCGAGGAGCTGGACTACCACCAACGTGGGGTTTGGACTTTGTGCTGAGAGAGAGGGGGGACGAGGAGAGGGGTTCCATAGGTGAGTAGAAGGTTCCTTCTCAGTGTATGCTTCATCAATGTGGGTGGGGGTCTTTCTCGAACCCCAAGCCATGGGCGTTGACTTGATTAGGAAGGGAAGCTGATGTAGTTCATTATAACGTGCAGGGTGATGATCCAGCTCCATGGACGAGCTGGAAGTTGATCAGAGGTTCAGAGATTAGAGATCTGATGATGAGAGGAACATCTGAGAAGCAGTTCTCGTGAAAGTATGGGCGTGAAATGCCAATTGAGGTGGTCTGCAAGGTGAGCGGTGGTGGTTCTCCACCTTCTGCTGGAGATTCTATGGAAAGATTGGGAACATTGCATGTGTGGTTGGGAAGAACCTTTGTGAGAGAGAAGTTTTTCCACATGTGCATTTTCAGACTGGTGGGGCCAGGTGAAGACGAGAACTTCTGAGAGAGCTTTGTTGTCGTCGTCCCCCTGGCTTTCTCTCACTTTCCTCAACTCCCCCTCCCCTCTCTCTCTCTCTCTCTCTCTCTCTCTCTCTCTCTCTCTCTCTCTCTCCATCTCCATCTCTCCAACAAGCTGCTCATGTTACACAACCAGAGGGGTTTGCTAGTGCTGCCTTGTTCCTCCTGCAGACATGGAACATGTTACAGACGTTTATCCTTTTCATCTGGGCGGGGTCAGTGTGGTTAGCATGTCAGACGTCGAGCGATGGGGTGAAACCAATACGCACTCCAGGCTGCAAACCTGAACAAAACCTCGCTCACTATTCTGACAAATGTGTGTAAAATTCCAATAATACTATATTTAACATGACGCTGCAACATCCTAATGTCCTGAGGGTCATGGGAGGAGAAAATGAAGGCCACCCCCCTTCACTGCAGGACTCACAAGGTCAAAGGTCAACCCTGCTGCTAAATTTATGGAATAAATCACTTTTACTTTTAATAAGGATAATAAGTAGTATTACTATTATTTGAATAATACTTTCATAAACAACATTAAAAATATTAATATATTCAAATATTCTCAGCATCATCATGCCATTAGTTATTAAAAAACAGAAAAACAGAAATTATTTATGACTTCTGAGTTTTTTTGTGAGAATTACATTCTGCTACATTTAATGTTGGATAATAATAAATAAAGAATTATGTTTTAAAAAATTATCAAGTCATTGTTGACCTGAAAACGTTCAATCTGAATCCAAATGAACACAATACATTTAGCTTTTTGTTTGTGCAGTTAAATTAAATTCTGTAACATGTTTGATCTCTAAAAGTGGTTTGTAAATTTGCACTTTAACTTTTTTTTAAAAGTTTTTAATTTGTTTCGAGTTAAAACGTTAATAGAACAAAAACCTGTGTTTACATTTACTTTAGCTTTACTTATCTTCAATGACCACAACATTTTAAGGCAGCCTCATAGATTATTGATGTTTACTGGTAAATTAGCAGTGATCGCATTTGTTTTATTTATGCATTTCAATAAATGGTCAAATATTGATTTTCTGAGCATGTTGAGAACATCAGCAGTACTTAAGAGCTAAATTTGTCAACTTCATATGAGGTTCAAGAAGGTTAATGCACTTCAAATTTCAAGCAATTTACTTTTTTATTTTAAAATTGCAAAATTTATACAGCAATTGTATTTAAAAAGCATAATTTTAGTGTTTATTTGCATTCCTATCTTACCTAAATATATCAGGATCATGAAAATAACCTTTAATACTGTGATGCTATATTTCAGGTGGATCAGACCACTCTTAATGTATAGACAAGGCTTAACATATACAGAGGAACAAAAGAAGTGTTAAATGAGTTTAAACTGACAGCATAACCTGAACTGTATTAAGAAAAGCTGCCTCATAAAAGTCTGTGTATCAGTGTCTGGATTGTTAGTTTTGCTGCCTAAGAAAATAAAGCACCAGAGAACAGAGTGAACAACTGAGCCAACATCTGTAACATATAAAGTATTTCCACAGTGTGAGCAGTGGTTAGTGTAGTGTTTACAGGAGAAGAAAACTCTTCCTCTCATAAAAACTGATGTCAATTTGAGAAGAAATGCTATTACTACAAAAAATTGATTCAAATTTTAAAAGGAAAAATTATTATTACTAAAAATTATCTCTTATAAAAACAGATTCAAATAAAAAAATCTCTATATTTCTACTATAAAAAAAAACTGATGACAAGGTTAGAAGAAAAAAAATTTAAAAGAAAAAATACTGATATTTTTATCATATAAAATCTGATTACAATTTTAGAAGAAATTTTACTTCTGTTTAATAAAAATTGATTCAAATTTAAAAAGTCTTTAAAAAACTTTTAGATTTCTTTAAAAAACTGATGACAATTGTAGAAGAGAAAACAATGCATAGACTAAAAATATTACATTTAAGAAAAAATACTAATATTTCTACTATATAAAAACTGATGAAAAACTAATTTTAGAAGAAAAACTATTTATTTAATATTAATGTTCAATTTTTAAAAGAAAAAAGAAAATATTTCTACTATATAAAGACACTTAAAAATAACAATATATTTTTTATTTTTAAAAAACACAAATCTAAATATTCACAGACCTCTACTTTTAATATGAACAGGTACTCTTGATCAGTTGGCAACTACTTAGCACATCAGATACATCTTGGTAATGTTTTTTCTTTCAAAAGCAGTCAAATATTTCAAGAGTATTTTTTTTATTATTATTTTATTATTTAAGTTATTCATCCCCAGTTCCACCCACTCGCTCAAACTCTCCCAATCACACCATACAACCAACACTGGGAGGGTGAAGGTGAGCAGGCGTTTACTTCGAGTCACATTAGGCTTCACTCACATCTTTTCTAACTGCCTCTAATTGGACATTAGAACATTTAAAGAACATTAAATGCCAATTCTGCTACATGAGCTGATAGACCCCCACTCTAGACATCAAGCTGAGAACCAATCCCTGTTCTCCTGCTCATTAATGAAACCTGTGGAACTTGTGGGGCTCTCACAGTGACCGATGGGTTCTCGAGAAGTTCCAGCAGTGTATGGAGTTCATGTCGTGGTCTCTCCTGCAGCTGTGCAGGGAAAGCCAGCAGGACCCCATGCTCTCCTGGATGGAGGCAGATGGACGGTGCCATTTTCCTCCTATACAATGATGTCTGCTATTATTATTCATGAGGCGACTCAGGTTTCCCATTGAGCCTGAATTAAAGGTTCCTCTCTGTAGATGTGTGCTCACACAGCGTAGCGTGCTGCAGCCGTAATGAGAGGTAATGAGGTTCTAATGAGGGCAGGTGGGACACTGCCAGCAACTCCCCCGAGGGTTCCAGCCGTGCCAGCGTTACTCTATACCATTATAAACCCGGTTTAACTGGACCATACACATTTTTAACACAGAGACCTACAAACACCTCAAGACTCGACCCTGCATCTTCACGGATTATCTACAACACTGGTACATGTGTGAAGAAGGTGTAGGAGTCAGATTAGGGGCATGGATGAGGTTCTGTTGAGGTTCTAGCTCAGGTTGATTAGGACTGGAGACATTTCAGGCAAGGAGAAAAATTTAAGTGAAAAATATTTAATTGTTGTTAATTGCCATCAATTTCCAGATGAGGTGAGCAACTGAAACACATCTACAATGGACCGTTTTACTGTATTTGGAGATAATTTGCTAATTACCCTGATCAGTATCCACCGGGAGTTGTTCAGTATCTACAATAAATTATTCAGTATTTACTATACATTATTAAATACTTATGAATTATTAATTAAGCTTCGACTAGGTTTGCGTACATGACAGCATGATTTAGGAAGTGATATGGATTATTGAAATATTAAACAATTTTGGAGGAAAAGCTGTCAAATCTTTCCAATGTTTTTCATTTGATTTTTCTTAATTTTTGGCCCAATTTAGTCATCTCCAGCTCCACCTACTAGCCTACTACACACTTCCCCGGGAACACCATACCACCAGCACTGGGAGGGTGAAGTTGAGCAGGTGCTTCCTCCGAGTCACAGTTTAGCGTTTCCAAAAAGTTTTTAACAATCTGAGGAATTACACAATTGGACACATATGTACAGCATTTCCGTAGGCCAATCATTTCTTCTACTGCTCAAATCCGGTTCTGCTCTTTAGAATTCTGGTTGTGGCTCTGTTTGGCCTTGACAAAAGAAAAAAATATATTAATAAAATTTTTATTTATAAATGATTTTATTTTTGTTAATTTTGTTACACAGTTATCTTGGAGTTTGAGGTGATACTTTAACACTGAATTTAAAAAAAAAAACATTTTATTTGTCAATTTAAATCACATTCACGTCTATAGCCCTTGCCTTCGCCTTCAGGCGGCTTCTTGAACGTGTGACTGTCGCGGTGAACGAACCATGAATACATCCCTGAAGAAATATCTCTGAAGAAAATAGAGTTTAATTCTGCATGGACAGATTCCTTTACCTTCACTGTGACTGTTTATCTAATTGGCAAACAACAAAAATGTAATGTTGAAAGACATTTTCAAAACAAGCACTCAGTGATTTCTGAAAAGTACTGAACTAAAGATGCGAAAGAGAGCGATTTCTATGACTAAGTTGAGCAGAGTAAACATACTTTCAAGAACAAATCAACAACAACTTGAGCTGCTCATTTTGTGACTAGTTTGTGTAAAGAGGGGGAAGCTGTTCACAAACTGAGACTACCGAAATAAATCTTTGACTAATATTTAAATTTATTTGATGATCTGAAACATTTCAGTGTGACAAACATGGAAAAAAATAAGGATATGTGCATATGCACATATTGATGTGGGAAAAATAATTAAATACATAAATAAATAAAAACACATCAGTACATGCATATATACCAAGCTTGTTATTGAGTATGTGCATATATACAGGTCATGTGTGAGTATATACTGTGTGTATATTATATATCTCAACTGTGTACATGTACCACTATCAAATAGAACATTGCTTTGATTATTCAGTGTCTACCTTAATTATGTATTATAAAGGAAACTATCATCAAATATAAATGAATATGCATTGAGGGAGAAAGTGGTTTAGATTTTTAAATGAAATTTATAGTTTATTTTTCCCAGTTTGTTAAATGCTACAAAATCAGTTTCCCAAAACACCACAGCAGATATCATTCCAAATGTTAGTTCCTGATGTCTTTCAGGAAACTGCACCACTCCATTGTAAGAAGTTCCTCTCCGACTCCACCATGATCCTCAAGAGTGCGATTGAAGCTGCGATTGATGTCAAGACCAAATGGCCTGGAATATTCAGAAGTTAATGTATCCGTGCGCTTGGACGGCCGCTGGCCGCGGTGAGCCAAGCTCAGATGGTTGTTTGAGTTTGTTTGGGAGCGTTGTGTTTAGGATGAGCCTGTCTGTGTTTGTGTTGGAAAGACTGACCTGACACAGAGTTCACGTCATGGAGGATCTATCGGGCCTTTCGGGGTTGCACAGGAGCCGGAGAAATTTGCTCACAAACATCTATGTATTGCATTAACTGCATTACTGCTGTGGAACACTGTGGGCTGTAGTTTAACTACACACAGCCAGACTCTCAGAATCACACACATACGATAACACTGTGGACTGTAGTTTAACTACACACAGCCAGACTCTCAGAATCACACACATATTATAACACTGTGGACTGTAGTTTAACTACACACAGCCAGACTCTCAGAATCACACACATACTATATCACGGTGGACTGTAGTTTAACTACACACAGCCAGACTCTCAGAATCACACATACTATAACACTGTTGGCTGTAGTTCAACTACACACAGCCAGACTCTCAGAATTACACACATACTATAACACTGTGGGCTGAAGTTTAACTACACACAGCCAGACTCTCAGAATTACACACATACTATATCACTGTGGACTGTAGTTTAACTACACACAGCCAAACTCTCAGAATCACACATACTATAACACTGTTGGCTGTAGTTTAACTACACACAGCCAGACTCTCAGAATCACACATACTATAACACTGTTGGCTGTAGTTTAACTACACACAGCCAAACTCTCAGAATCACACATACTATAACACTGTGGACTGTAGTTTAACTACACACAGCCAGACTCTCAGAATTACACACATACTATAACACTGTAGACTGTAGTTTAACTACACACAGCCAGACTCTCAGAATTACACTGTGTATTTTATTTTGTGTATAAATAAGCTTTTATTGTCCAAATTGTAAAACATATTCATTGAGATCTAATAATAAAATTAATAAATAACATCAGCATATTCAGACTGAAGAAAGCTTATGTAAAGCTTATATTAAATCCCATTTAATACAACCAGGCAAATTATTCCATAATATAAAAATCTTGGAATTGAGATGTTTGTCACATTTTTCAACATAATCATTTTTTCTGGCTTGTGAATCATATTATTGCATTCAGCTAAAATTCAGGCTATAATTCTTCTCCCACTGCTTTTCTAATGTAATAACTTTATTTAACCCTTTAACTTTAACAATGTTAATGCCTTTTATACTTTCACTTTTTACTTTACTTGATGTTATTGCGCAGCACCTTTGATTACACATCTTTTTAATTTGTTCTTTGTAAATCAAAAGGTTACACTACCAATCTCCTCAGTGAAGATCATTTCATCAGTTGGCACTTAGCTCACAGTGTGATCTGTAGGACGGCGAAAGCTGCAGTTTGTGTGATGTAGCTCTTATCTGAAGATGACTCCTGATTGGCCGGGCACCACCACAGTGTCCTGTTGAAGTGTTAATTACAGTCGTTATTAAGTGTTAAGTGTAAATTTGCGATGTAGGCAGAGCAGCATTGCTATTGGTCATAAATGCAAAGGTCAAGTTGTCTCCTGGCATCACTCATCGTTTGCTGTCAATCTAGTTACTTCTTTACAGCGGCACCTGTTGGAGGTTAGGATGTATTATACAGCAAGTGAACAGACAGTTTCTTGAAGTTGATGTGCTGAAAGTAAAGAGTCCTGTAGTAATGGAACATCTCCAGAGTATCCCAAGTGACAACTGCCAATTTGGCAACAGGTTCATGGGCACCAAAGGCTCACTGTTGCATGTGGGAAGTGAGGTCTACTCCCAGCACTGGAGAAACCAAGACCCAGAAAGACAAACCATCCTCCTCCTTATTAGTTAAAGCTTGGAAGTTGAGGAAATAGTGCCTGGTTGCACATGGAGCACATGGAGAAGTTCGTTGGTGGTCAAACTTGTCTGAAGACATAAGAGCAGGAGGCCCCAGTGATGGATGATCTGGTCAAGAATACAAGCCCAAGAGATCAGGCTGAATGAAAGCACAGCAGTTCCTAGTGTACAGATGGGCCACATTGATGGTCAATCAGGCTGAACGCATGGGCAGCAGCTCCACTCTGAGATGCTGGACAGATGGAGGACCGAGTTTCAGTTTATGGGTGTAGAATATGAGCCTAAAGGACTAAAACCGGGGAAGCGTTATTGCACTTAATCTTAATCCTGATTTTTTTTTTTGTCTTAGAAACGACCTCATTAGGGCAGTGGTGGACAAGCAGTTAGGACTTTGTCCCAGCCCAGGCACTGCTGAGGAACCCTTGACCAAGGGACCGTCCCATTGCACTGCACAACCCCTCAACTGTGGTCCCCTCTTTGGGATGAGACCACCCTACCTACATGTATCAGTGAGCTTTGGGTGCACATTACCCTGTTGCCAATTATAGTTGGAGATGCATTAACCATCACAATAAGGTTCTTGCTCAAGTGACTCTCTCCTGCCTCCAGCACATCAGCTTCCAGATGACTGTTCACATGCTGTATAATATACCCCACCCCTCCCGACGGGTGCCACTGTAATGACTGAGGCTTTGTAATCTGACGGGAGTAGGTTCAAGTCCCAGCTCAGGTACAACCAAGGTACCGTCCAGCTACATGCTGATCACTGCTCACTGCTGCCCCGTGTGGAGAAAACATTTCACTGTGGTGCACCATGCGTGTAACATATTCCAAAATAATACATTAGAGGTCAGCGATGTCGCCTCAAAGCAAAAAGGTCCTATTCGCCCTGTGTGTGGGTTTCATCTGGGTTCTCTGGTTTCCTCCCACAGTCCAAAACCTTGTGGTTTAGATTGACTGGCTGCTCTACATCAACCATAGGTCTGAGTCTGTGTGAATGGTTGTGTGTCTCTGTTTTGCTCTGTGGCCTCCTGTCCAGGGTGAACCCTGCCTTGGCCCGCGGTCAGCTGGGATAGGCTCCAGCTTCCTGACCACCCAAAATAACAATTTATTTCTTCTATTTTGGCCCCTGTTCATCATAAAAACCCCATTTGTCTTCATCAGTAACGAGTTTCTGTTTGATCCCCCACCGCAGCCCGTGTTGTAGCCTGTCCCGCTGCAGAACCCTCACTCTGGATTATCTAATGAAGGGACTCAAAGGAGAAGCAGCTGAGGAACATGCAACGCCAAGATCTTTAGAGAAGAAAAGAACAAATGTTTACAAAAATGCTTTCTTCTTCTCTGTGCTCTTATATGCCCATCAGCTGTATAAGCTGGGTCGGGCAGGCGGCTCCAAAAATGTGACTTCATTTTAGATGTGGATGCACTTGGGCGGGTCAGGATGGGGAGTCGGGGTGGGGGGATGGGGGGGCATTGGTGGTGGTAAGGGGCGTCTACAGATCAACACAATTCCCTATTTGCCAAAATCAATGCTTTTGCATCAGAGTCCCTGAAAAGGGAAAACAGGTGGAGCCGTTTCCCTAGCTGGTGGAAGCGTCCTGCGTTGGAGCTGAGCCTGGATGGGTCGTCCCATGTTCGGAGGTATAAAATATGTGGTTTCAGTCTCGCAGGTTTAATCATCAGAACCTCATCCAGGTTTATACGCGCTCTCGGCGGAGGGATATGGTTTTATGGGGAGGTATAGCCACGGCAAATAAATCCAGGCTTTGTGTGTGGGTGTTTGAATGACTGCCATCATGCAGATTGTTCCTCTGAACTCCTGGCCTCCGTTCAGGAGCTGCACGAGCTTGTTCGCTGATTTGCGATGCAATGTCAGACATTGAGAAATGGCTGTTATCTTTTAGCGAATTGTAGACAAACTGATTGTGGTACAGAGCCAAGCACGTCAACCAGAAGTGCAAATAACAGATCCCACCGCAGAACGTGCAGCATAACTAAAGCTATATCATATCCGCATATCAGCCAGAACATTAGGCCCGCTGGCAGATGAAGACAGTAACACTGACTCTAGTTATTTCATTACAGTGGCTCCTGTCAGAGGGGGCAGCAAGTGAACAGTCAGTTCTCAAAGTTGAGTTGCTGGAAGAAGGAGAGTGGGGGAGTCTGAGTGTTTAGTTCTGCAGTAGTTAGTTCCTAGAAAACTATGATACAACTAGTGAATCTGTGACAGGGTTATGGGCGCCCGAGGTTCACTGATGCATGTGGGCTCACTATTTGACAGGTGGTGTTAATGTTGTGGCTGATCATGAGGGACCTGCTCACTATTAGGCAGGTGGTCTTAATGTTATGGCTGATCATGAGGGACCTGCTCACTATTAGGCAGGTGTCTACACATGACAACCATCAGAATCTCCCACCACTGGTCGTACATGTACACTTGTTTGGGATTTTATCACATGCACAGCTGGTTTTCCTCTTTCTTTATTTCCCCCTTACTTTACTGAACACTGCACCTGTCTCCAGCTGTAGTCTTCTGCTGTAGATCATTTTCTTTTACACCAAACCCCTCACCATACGTTTCCATTACAATAAGCCAATGGGCATCTTGATGAATAATAGAAAAGATTTTTTTCCAAAGGCCATTTTTAAGAAATTTTAAACGTTTGGATTCGCATTCAACTCAACAGAGGTCAACAAAGAATAACCATACAACAGGTTATTAAATTTGAACGTATATTAAATGTTATATAGAGAATTAATGTGAAATGGAAATGAATATATAAGGCCTATACAGACATCTGTACCATGCGAGAGGCTCAACACAGAGACTGTGCTTTAATAAGAACAATAATGCTTGTTTACTCCACATAAAAGTCATTTTTGCAAAAGAGTTGCACCCCAAACCCCCCCCCCCATTGTTTTTGACACACACATTGGCACCCTATCAACAAATCATGTACCAACCAATCTGACCACCAAGAGAAATCCTTATTACAGTACTAGATTGCTAAAATCCCATGCGATGCAAAGTTATTGGCACACAAACACTATATTTAATGGGGTACAAATACCAGGGGACACACATTCTGATCCATCAACAGAAGTAAAATCAAAGCTGCAAGCTCAAATAGGACAGAAAGCAGATTCGGAAACAGATGCGCTGCACTGAGGAGGGAAAGAGGAACCTGATGATCACAGCGTAAGAAATGTTTACTCGATTTAGTTAAAATTTTTAAATGCACCATGACACAGTGTTTCCATTATGCTTTTCAGAGGAGAAAGAGACATGGGGAAAGAGGGAGGACCACCCTATCCACCAAAAGAGAGAGAGAGGGGGGGGGGGGCAGTTATGCTTTCTCCAGCTAATGGCCATGAATAAACGTCACTTGGAAATATGTAATTAATTACAGTATTTTAAGCCATTTTGGAAATTTTTTTAAATGTTAATTTATATCACAAATCTATTTTCTAATTCTGTAAATAAAATGAGAAAAAAAGACTAATAAAATGGAGAAACAAGGCAGGGAGATAAAATGATGGGATGTGGTGAGGTTTCCTCAGACCTGACGCTCCTGATTAATGGCTTCACGTTTGGTCAGCGATCGTTCCGGGAAGAACATGGTTGTGTTTGTTTAGCAGATTTTCTTTGTCTCGACTAATTCCAAGAAAAGCCACAGAGCAACTCTCACCCACTTGTTGTCTATGTTTCTCTCCTGTGGCTTTGCAGTGCCTGCCTCTACTCGTGGTTTCCTCCAGAGCACATGTTACATGCAAGTGCACCTGAATGTGAGCCTGAAACTCTGCTTTCTTTGCCCTGGTGGGTCCCATCAGGGCTCCCCTGACTGATTGTTTTGGCAGGTGGATTAGTAGACATGTAATTTCATGTGAGGGTGACGGAGCCGCCGAGCCTCTGGGTTCTAGCAGCTCTGACTGAGCGGTGTTGTCAGAGCCATTGTTCACAGAAAAACCTCAACTCTGCCCATAAACTTTTATGTTAAACTGGGTCAAGTTGTTCAGTAGACAGTGACACTAACACACAGGTCTGTACTACATCGTGGACTAAACCGTGGAGCAGTCCAAGCCTCAAAAGACCTTCTTCATCATTTAGCACAGTTCCTAAGGTCTCGTCATACTTATGCGGAGGTGAGCAAAACAACGTTCACATGCTTGGGTGCTTGAATGCTCTCGGCAAGTGTGTAGTTCCTCCAGGAAAGCAGAGGACAGTACTGAGCTTCATCAGCCTGAAGAACGAAGAACACTGACTTCCAATCAGCTACAGAATTGAGTTAAAAAGCCGACTCATTGTGTACTCATAAACAGGGTGAAATGGCATTCAGCCATTTTACTGCCCCCTGCAGGAACCTGCTCCCCAAAGAGATCAGATCTGCTGTATAACTGTAGGTACTTTTACAAAGAATGCTGTTTATTCTACCTCAGTAAAGCACAATGAATGACCTTTGTGTATGATCATGTGCTACAGAAATGAACCTTGCCTGTTCGATTTCTCTAAACTGTTGTTTTGCTCCTCAATGCCTGGAGAAGGTCGCCCCTGTTCAGAGAATGGCCTTGATTGTTTTTTTTCCCTCATTTGATTTATTTTATTCACAGAACAGAAAAATGAGTTTGTGATACAAATTCACATTTTTAAAAATTGTCCAAAATTACTTAAAATAATTAATGATATATTTCCAAGTAACGTTCATTCATGGCCATTAGCCGGAGAGAACATAACTGCCCCCCACCCCTCTCTCTCTGGGTAGGTAGGGTGGTCCTCCCTCTTGATTGGTGAAGTGTAAGCAGGGGTCCAATAGCAACCGTTACATAAGCATCTATGTGTGTAATTCCCTGGGGCCATTCCTCTGTCAGTCCACCAGAGGGAGACACTGCTCTGTTAAGGCTTTTTCTGAGCGTTTTATTATTATAATTATTTTCACTCCATTAAAACAAAAATTTAAAAAAGGGGGACGGGGGGTGCAGCAACGTAACCACAAAACATTGTAAGTTGAGTGCGTTGGAAGTCGAGGACTCCAAATTAACTGTTTTCATTTTCCAGTTAAAAATATTTTTACCTTGTGCAGCCACAAAGTGCTATATTTCCAGCAACGGATCGGACTTCGGCTCATTTGTGTGAGAGACTGTCCACATATTTGAGATCAGATCGACACGTCCCTGTATTTAATATATACTCTATATACGAGCCCAGAGAAGAGCTGTGCATGCTCGAACATTCCGGGGGTAAGTGTTCAGGCTGTATGGATGTAATTAGGCTCCAGTTCTCACTTCCTTCACTTTAAGAGCACATGTGTATGAGCTGCTTAATGGATCGTATCTGTTGAACATACATGACACATTTCGGAGCACTGGGTGGGCAGCTGGGGGGCAGTAACCAGTGTGGGGGCAATAACCAGTACACCCAGTGGCAATTGGGTTGGGGGTAGGTGCTGCAACACTGGACTGAGCCAAAACTGTCAACATGTGTGTGATGGATGATCGACAGGTTTGCTGTTGAGGCTTTTGTGGGGTCAGACCAGGGGTCTCGGACTGTGTGTGGGGTGCGGGTCAGTAAAGATTTCACTACTCAGACCTCGTTCACACACAGTGAGATTTAATTTTTCTTTTTCTTTACATGTGTAAAGAAAATGAATAAAATAAAAAGGATTGTGTGTGTGGGTGGAAACATCACCCTACAAATGAATTGAGTAATTACCTATGATTAGATTCATTAGCCAAATCAGACCTGATCCTATAGATGCAGGAACTTTGGACTTTGCCCATGGGATCAGAAGGTTGCAGGTTTAAGTCCCAGCCCAGGCACCACTGAGGAACCCTTGAGCAAAGTACCGTCCTGACTGCTGCCCGCTGCTCGACGTAATGTGATGGGTTAATCACAGATTTATTTTGCGTATTTAGTTGACTGTCTGCTGTGGTGTGTTCACAACGATAATCACTTTCAACCAATGTGCGCTCATAGCATAACATGAACCACAGCAGGCATAACATTAAGACCACCTGCCTAACAGCTTCATGAAGTTTCATGAACGCAAGTTAAAAGTCCTTCCCGCTGCAGAGAAAATGGTTGTAATTTACCATTTATTTTCCTTCAGCCTGAGGAGATCTAGATCGGAATGCTTCAGAGCAGAAACTGTATAGGAATTTATATAGATTATAAAGACATAGTCCTATAAACCTTAACACCACCTGCCTAATAGTAAACAGGTCCCGCTTCATGATCAGCCATAACTTTAAGACCACCTCATGCTGCTGAAACAGCTCTGCCTGTGCTGCACCGTGTGTCTGACTCCTTTCTATCAGAGCAGCATTAACATTCTGTACAACAGGATCCTCTCTGGGATCAGACCTCACTCCCCACATACATCAGTGAATCTCCAGTGCCGATGACCCAGTTGGATCACTGTAGGTACTAACTACTGCAGAGCTAGAACACTCCGCAAGACCTGCTGTTCTGGAGATGCTCCATCACAATAAAGCCTCAGATCTCAACTTCAAGAACTGGCAGGTGCCATTGTAATGAAATAAGTAGACAGTCAACCCACCTGTTAGTAGTGTTAATGTTATGGTTGATCTTGGTGACCAGTAACAGAGGAGAGCTTCTTTTAGAAGAACCAGACTGGGCCTATTTGCCACCACTGTGCTTGAATGAAAACCTGCGTGCAGTGTCAAGTCCATTATGGTGATTCGTTAGGCCTGTGCTCAGACTGTGTCCGGGTGTTTTTGGATGTCAGTGTGGTTATTTACATTAGAAGCTAAATGGTTAAAACGGCAGCTGTGAGCCATGCTGGGAGATGTTAAAGCCATCGGAGGGAAACAGGTGTAGGCCTCTTCGAAACTGTAGCAGCTTTCCTACCCCAAACTCCACTGTGAAAAATCTCATTCTCACAGAACAGGAGAAAAATTGAGCCACATTAGCCAAGCAATGAGCTGGCTATCAGGAGAGCGTTGTTGAATGTCAAGGTCGTGAAGATTGAGTGTTCTGGAAGCACTCAAGGTCTTCCTCCCACATTC
>JBBIGC010175306.1:0-13296 GCA_037576955.1 Lepidarchus adonis
AAATGAATTATATACAAACACTGAACAGAAAGACAAAAGACATTTTAAAGTGACAGTGCAAATGAGTGCAAAAAAAAAAAAGAAAATATTTAGTGCAAGTGATGAGTGCAAACAAATATTTTCAGCTGATCCTTGGGTTATTGCACAAGACAGACATGTGAGGGTTGGGCTGCAGCAAATGGAGCTGCAAAACTGTGGGTGTGTGTGTGTTCAGCGGTAAAATAGATATTAATTTGAGGAAAGGGATTAGAGGTTGAGTTGGTCAGTAAGACCAGGAATGAAACACAAGTGCAGTAAAAGCCGCTGTCGACTGATTTAGCGAAGTGTCTGCCTCCTTAAGGACAATCTGAGCACGTTCTCTGGAACAAGAAGATTAAAGCCATTGAAACGTTTGCGCCTTTCAATGCTGCTTTGTCTGCTTTCCATCAAATGTCAGCTCGAATCAAAAAGCACATTTAGCAAAATGTTGTGTTTAGACAGCCGGCCTTTGTATGCATCCCGTTGCATATGGCCAAATTGATACGGTGCATTGACATTTTCATTTATGAGTTGGAAATTGCTGGGAATTAAAGTGAATAAAGTCCGATAAACATCTAGTGTGCTAGAGTGCTTTCCTTAGAATGCCAACTACTTGCAGAAGCTCGTTCCTGCTCTGTACTCCTTCATCTAGAGGAGGAGTTTTTAATCAGAAGAACGTTGCTGTACAAATTACATTTCCAGCAAAACTAAAGATTGAACAGAACGTCAACGTCCGATAAAATCAGCAGGTCTATCACACTTTCAGCTGCAGGTTTTGGACCAGTTGTAGTACAACATGTGCCCAACTCACTGTGGAGAACGACTACCGCATCTCTTCCACGACTGAGGTTCTAAACTTTCTACAAAAATCACAGTGGAAATTCTTTGCTTCAGCCATAACTTCAGCACCATGGACAGGGAAAGGCACCCGTCAAGGGAGCAGGATATATTAGGCAGCAAGTGAACATTCAGTTCTTGAAGTTGAAGTGGGCGTGAGGATCTGAGCTACTTTGACAACTGTGGTAGAGCATCTCCAGAACAGCAGGTCATGGGGAGGGTTCCAGGTGTGCACTAGCAAAAGTGATCTGAGGAAGGATAACCGGGTCATGGGCACCCAAGGCTCATTGATGCATGTGGTCTGGTCCTAAAGAGAAGATTCTGCTGTACAAACCGGTAACGCTGGCTCTGACCGAAAAGGGTGAGAACACACACTGCACAGTTCTGTCCACGAGAGGAAGAACAAGCCATCGGAATATTCCTAATATCTCCCAGGCCTTGAGTTGGGAGACGTGTAGTTGCAACAGTCGCCATAACATTAACACCACCTCATACTGAGTAGTGCACTATATGTTCTGACCCTTTTCTCTCTGAGCACCCAGATTTCATCCTTCCAGCACATTAGCTTCAAGAACTGACTGTTCACTTGCTGCATAACATCCCCCAAACAGGTAACTAAATAACTAGAGTCAATGTTCTTTCATTCTTAATGTTATGGCTGTTACTGTTGGCAAAATATGTATTAAACATGTCACCAAGTAAATGTTTCTAAAGGTGCTATTGACATGAAATTCTCAATAGACGTCTGTAACAACCATCCAATCCATGTAAAGAAATCAGACCTTAGATGTTGATGCATACACAGGCCAGGGCGATTAAGTGCATTACTTATTGTTTTCTTTGAGACAATTGTAGCTGCTAATTCCATGTCTTTCTGAAGCTCTTCACAAGTGCTATTGGCTCTTGGACGATTCTTCTGATAATACGTTTCACTCCTCTGTCTGAAATCTTGTGGCCAGTTCATGGTGAAATTATGTTCTTCCTACTTCTGGATTATGGCCCCAAACAGTGCTCACTGTAACCTTCAGTAGTTTAGAGATTATTCGTTTAACCAATGTGTTTTACAACAATACGGTTGTGAAGGTTGAGAAACATGAGATGTTTCTTGTGTGACTCCTTGGTAATGAGATGCATTTTTATAGCATCAGTTGGGACTGAACCTGCTGATATTAATTTGCACTAAGCAGCAGGGTTGCTTTCTTATTACTAATAGATCTTAGCTGGTGCCATGACTTTCCATGTCTTTCTGCACTTCCCTTTCTTCATGGGTTCAACACTTTCCCCCTGTACCTGTCAGGAATTCCCTGTGATGTCACGTGTTTTTGTCATGGTTGCATCATGTCACCTGTCTTTGTTCAGTCTCCGCCCCTCACAGGTGTTCCAGGTTGTGTCCCTGGATATTTGCCCCTTTGTCTCAGTTCCCTGTGTCGATTGTTGTTGGTGTTAACCACTGTTCTTATTCATTAAAACCTTTGTTTTGCATTCATCCTGCTGCCTGCGCTTAACGACTACCAACCATGCTCCCGTTACAGAACAATCCACCAACAATGGTGTTAGCAGGTTTAAGGGGTGAGTCACTGTGGGAATGGGGTTTATCCGTGGTGACTAACTGGAGGAGAGAAGGAGAAGAGAGAGAACCGGGCAAACGAGTGCTTGCAAGCTTTAAGGGCGTCAGGGAAATCGGGGGCGTAGAGGAATTATCTGTGCTGATTGACCTGGTGGAAGCTCTATCAGAACAGCAGAAGCGCTCAGAACCAGGGGAAATGCAAGAAGGTGCAGCGGAGAGCGACACTCTGTCAGGCAGCACCGGAGCCAGCAAGCAATCCAGGTGCAAAAGGTAGCGGAGGAAAAAGGGGAGAAGCTCATCTGGAGTCTCGCGGCTTGGAGAGCGCCCCCATACAGTGGTTAACACCAACAACAATCAACACAAGGAACTGAGACAAAGGGGCAAATATCCAGGGACACAACCTGGAACACCTGTAAGGGGCGGAGACTGAACAAAAACAGGTGACATGACGCAACCATGACAAAAACACGACATGGCAGGGAATTCGTGACAGTACCATTCCATTTTATCACACATAATTTAATGTATGGACATCTATGGTTTGACTTCTTTGCATTTTTTTTGCATTGACTTCTTTGTTGATTGGATGGAACATCTGGTGAGAATTTCATGTCAATAGCACCTTTAGAAAAATATTTACTCAGAAAATTGCTGATGTGTTCAGTACTTATTTTATTCACTGTAAATAGACAGACAGACAGAGACAGACAGATGGATGGATAATGGTTCTACTTGCTGTGATCCCCAGATTCTCTAATTTGGGGTGTTAATGTTCATAGCTTTCAAATAAACGTAAACTATTAATGAATGGATTAGTGTATTTTGTTTTATTTTATGCATTAGGCGTGATTATTGTGGCGAAAATAATTCATGCTATTCTATATTTTCACTGATTTCTACCCACTGCAATGTAGCTTCACCCCAATGTGTGTGTAAATTGAAACAATGATTGTTCTAAGGGTTCTAGCTTTTTAAAATTTATTCTGCGTAACATTCCACACTTGCTCCATAAGTACATCACGTACTGTGCAGTTTTTGGACTCACATGACCAGCATCAAAGTAGCACCGGCAAAGAAGCCAGCGTTACAGGGTGAAAAAAAAAAAAAAAATTAAATAGTTTGAGTGTCATGAACCCTTCATAATATTTCATGGCTAGAATTAAGTGAACATCTCAAGTGAACACTCTAACTCCATGCAGCTCTTGAGTCACATAGGAGTGTGGAACTCTCCATATCCACAAAAAGTGAGAAGCTTTTACATTACATCTGAGACCTTGATCTCATGTACTATGTATGAAGGGGGTTCTCTACATACGATGGGGTTCTGTTCTTCAGTGTGCGTAAGTCGAATTTACTGCTCAGAAAAGGGTGAAACACGTATGGACACCACAGGAGTAAAGGCCAGTGTTTGTTCACTACATTACTTTACTGCATAAGTGCTCCGTTTGAGTCAAGTCGTCGCTTATGTAAGAGGGTTTTGACTTATGACACATGCTGAGGAACAAAGCACCATTGTAATGGAGTTGAGTCATTACACCCCCTGTAATGTTTCAGAATGAACAAAAATAAATATTGCTTACTCTGAAGTTCCCATGTTTGTGTGTGGGAAAAGGAGTAGTGGAAGGGGGGGGGGGGGCATCAGCAGAGTATTATTATATCTGGCATCATGTATTAATATTATGTCAATATTAAATTTTTTAGATGCCATATTTATCGTCGATGCTGGTATTTTGTAACACCTGTAGATTAAAACTGAAATTCTTATGGTAACAAAATCTGATTCACTGTACTGGAAAAACTCCTCACTTTTCTGTTTTTTGCAGCACCCATAAGGGACCCTGTATTTTTGTGATCAATGTATTTTTATTTATACTCTTTCATCTCCTCACTGTGTTGTCAGATTTCTGAGGTAATAGCCCCTAGAGCAGGGGGGTCCAAAGTCAGTCCTGGAGGCCGGCGTCCTGCACGGTTTGGTAGTTCCCTTTCTCAAACACACTCCCTGAACCTGGCAATTAACAGGTGAGTTCTGCCAGGTGAGCTTGATCAGGGAAATCACCAAACTGTGCTGGAAACCGGCGTCCAGGACCGGAGTTGGACACCCCTGCCCTAGAGTATTTGTATTGTGTTTTACTTTTTGCGTGAAATACTCTAATAAATTAACTATTGCATCGAAGTCCTTTGCAACTACTTCCTTCAGCCAACATACACATCATAGATTCACATATAAAGTAAAACTGAAGCTTTGAGATCCAGCACTGGTCAGCAGTGGTGCTGTGGTCGGAAACTGACTAATAATAAAGATAAAGATTCTTTATTGTCATTTTATCAGATACAACAAAATTTGTTTGGTAGATCTCAGGCACCAGCAGCAGAATAAAGTCGACATAGATCGAGAAATAGAGAGATAGACATAAAAGGTGCAAAGTACAATATGATCTTAATAAGAAGTGAGGTAGATGAGGTGAAGTACAAAATGAAATGAATATAACTTTTCGAGTATTGAGGATCTATCTATCTATCTATCTATCTATCTATCTATCTATCTATCTATCTATCTATCTATCTATCTATCTATCTATCTAGTTACAGTGTGGGAGATATTTAAGTATAAATGATATATATATATATATTACAGTCTAACTGCAGTTACAGTGCAATAATGAAAGGTGATGTGCAGCTGTATATTGGGCAAATGCTTAGAGTTTAGCAATTAATCCCAGGACTTTGTCCAAGAACTCCACCCCAATGTAACCCTATGCATACACCAATGTAGAACGGCTACATAAAATCCCCTAGAGCACATAACTTGCTGTAGCACAGCTCAGTAGATGGATATGCAAATGAGCCATGGGAAGGAGCGTATGGGGAGTTTGCTCCATTCTTTATTTTCCCTTTCATCTTCACCAAGCACCGTGATCCTCCTCAAAAACCTCTGTGGATTTTTTTATATGGGTTTTATTTGGTTCATGCATATGGATCAGTGTGAAAAATCATATGGCACCCCACTGGCTCTTCAGCTCATGGACGAATGGCATTCAGAAGTCATTATGGAAACCTGAGCTGAGCTGATACATTATTCTTAGCATGACCTGCTGCTCAGTATCAAGGATAAACCACGAGCTTAACATACAGACAGCTTCAGAAACACAGGTAAAACACACAGTCACAGGTTTGAGAATACCCAACTACGTAAACGTGGTTTAATGCAAATGACCATATCTTACATATAAGTGTAAGTGCAACCAGAGAAAAATGTTTAGTCTTTTGCAAAAAGTGCCAAGAGCCAATCAAGTCAAAGGTCACACATTCTTTGGCCTTGTAAACCACCTCTGGATGTTCAACATGAACAATTTGGAAAGGCACATTGTCGCCAGGGATGACCAATATCTCCGCTTTTCTTTGTAGTTTGATACCAAGGCTAATATCCTGAAACCTGACACCTTAAAATGTCTCAAACATCACAAAACATCTCTGAAAGCAATAGCATGGACTGTTTGGTGAAGATCCGAAAGGAGGAGTGGCTTTTGAAGGTCTGGGTGAATTTGGGTGAAAGTGACTTTTAGGTAGTGCCGTGGTTAAGAACTTTCCCTTGGGATCAGAAGACCACCGGTTCAGTTCCTGTCCCAGGTTCCAGCTAGTTACCCTTGAGTCAAATACCATCCCACTGCACCATAACAACGATTCTAACACCTCTAGTCAACACCCCTGGTTCTGCTGATCTAGGTGAAAATAAGAACATATCCGCTACAGGGGACACAGTCAAATGTGGCGATAATTTGTTTTTGGTTTAGTTTTAGTGCAGGGTTTCTATGTATTACCATATTTCAGGGGAAAAAGACATAAAATAAATCATTTTTCATAACTTTTGAACAGACAATAATTAAATTTGGTGTTCTAGTTTATTCATTTAGCTCATAAACAGTAAATGTCCATTAAAATAGAGGTTGTGTGCTTAATTAGACAAAAAAAACTAAACCTACTAAACTAAAACAACTTGACCTGGAGCATTCAAACTTATTCATGCAACCGTAACTCGTAAGTGTCAGTTATTGGTGACCAGAAGGAGAGATCTGAACAAAGGTCTGGGCTTGGGGAACTAGGGAATTATGTTGGATTTCATGACAAATTACACTGAACTGTCCAGCGGTTTCTACAGAACCTCTGACCTGGTGTGGTTGACTGAAGGCCTTCAAAGACTAAACTAAACAGGCCAGATCTGAAGAGCAGCCTGTTTTTCCTCATAGCAGTTTGCAGGTTTGGAATATACAGGACGCAGCTGCAAATCAATAAAGCAGACATGCAGGAGACCAATTATCATACCATTAGGTGTGATCTGAGGACAGGTTGGCAGCATCACAGGGAGATCAGCTAGTGTAATGTGCAAAACAGGATAGTGTTATCTCATTTACTGGTCCAGAATTACATAGACTGAGAATTATCATGGATGGATGTCCCTGTTAGCGACCCCGAGCGAACCCTATGGCAGCTACTATATGGTCCAATATTATAACAACCACTTGGAATAACATAAAAGCTCATCCACCTGGAATACTACAGTAACCACCAAGATACAGCATATAGCAACCAGCTACAATACAATAATAGCCACATAACTGTGGCATAGCAACCACCTGGAATACCATAGTAATGCTTAGACCCCAGAATATCATAAAGCCAAGTTTTATTTATTTTACTTTTTCATGAATGTTTTTGACAAATATACTTAACAGGAAAAATTTGTGCATCCTATTAATTTATTCTTTAAATTCACAAACTAACATTTGTAAAAAAAAAATGTAATTCTTTTATAACTGAACTGTACCATACTTATACATTTTCTGTACATACTTCTGGAGACTTCTTTGTGTTTATGTATATAATATTGTTGTTGTTTTTTTGTGTGTGTGTATATAGACCTGAGCATACTTTGTTGTTAGTCTTATATATTCCCTTTCTTTGTAACAAGCTCCGTAACACCAAAATTTCTCATACATGGGATAATAAAGGTTTATTCTATTCAATTCTGAAATTCTGTACATTTTTTGTATTGATGCACAAATTTTTCACTATTGTTTTTAATTCACTGTTTGTATTAAATTCACATTTTAGAAGTTCTCACACATTTAAAAATGTCTACATGGGTAAATATATTCCATAGAATAATAACTACATAGGGAAATGTCTGGTTTAATGTGGTCTCCTTGCATTATCACAGACTCTCAGTAGTTCTGTTTATTCAGTATATTTAGGTCATTTCAGAGCGTATGCCTCTTCCTTTTTAGCGTTAATACTCTCTAATATACTGTGTGTTCAGTTTAGTGCTACTGAGATTTGATAAATCAATTGAAAAAATGGTTTTAAGAGGCTGTTGCCAAAGTGTGTTTAACATCTAGTGCATTAAATCTGTTAAAAGTCTCTGAAAAGTGTATTGAATCTACATTAAATGTATTTAAAGCTGCTCCAAAAAGTCTGATAGCGCTATACTACACACTGGGTGTGCTTAATTATGTTAATTACATACTATTTTTACTCCAGGGTGAGCAGTGGTCATTATTCATGTGACAAGCAAGTTCCAGTGACGGCAGGATATCCCTCACAACACACCGAGATAAACACACGGAATGTTCCAGCAGGACCTCATTAGCCAGGTGAGCAATTACTTCAACATCTCAACAGCCTTAGAAATAATCAGTCCAAGAGTTACCCAGCAGTACTCCCACAGTCCCTGCGGCAATAATGAACCATACTGTACTGAAGCAATGTCAGGAGTTTAAGTACTGATTAAAAAGACCCACATAAAGACTTACACCATTAAACTATGAGGAATGGACTGTTTATACTGTGTCACAATTTCATCACAAGTGGACCAACAGAAATCGTCTAAAATATTTTAGTAAAAATATCTTCTACCGTTGTTCTTTTATAGTTACGTTTTGGAGATACAAGGTTTTGTTCTGACAGCTACTGAATTATTAACTATCAATTTCTTCTATCACTGCATCTTTAATGGTCTGCAACGATTTTAGAGAATTAATTAAATATTATTAAACATTATATAATAAATATACTCCAATATAACAGGTCTGTCTTATTATTATTGTTGTTAATAAGCAGCAGTCAAAGTTTGATCTTCAAAACAGGCCTTTAGAAGTAGCAGTGGTATAAACAAAAGAGATTTATGAAGAGCTCAGAAAGAGTTGTGCTTTTGGGAAAAGTTTTAAACCACAGTGAAAGAGACTGTGAAAGAATTTCAACACCATTGTAACTCTCCCCAGGAGTGATTGACCTACAAAGACCAGTGAGTTCACAATGGAACCCAAGGGAACGTCTAAGCTTGTGAAACAAGTGTGAATGGCAGGGCTGAAAGGAGGAAATAAGCGAGTTTATTAATGTTTGCTTAAGATTGTGTGGACAAGCTGTTGGTTTTGTGGACTTTTTGTTTAAATTAGAAGTGCAATGTTTGATGAAAAGAAAGCACTGTGTTCCAGCAAAACAACCAAATCCAATCTGTGAAACATGGTCTTGATAGTATCATGGTTTGGGCTTGTTTTACTTATCAGTTTATACAGTCGTGAATTTTGTTGTGTAAATGTTTCACATTCGTGATGTTTTTCTTTATGGTTAGTGATTTTTTAAAAATTCAGATTCTTCTTAACCAGTCTTAACCAGTCATGTTGACAATTACAGCATTACTCCCATCACCACAGCAACATCTGATCATTTCTGGTTGGTCCCATCCACCACAGCAGGCGTAGTAGTGTTTGATGGAAGGTGGCAAGGTCTTATGCTGCCTGCATTAGCAAAGCGTCTTATATTGGGCAGCTGCTGTATCAGGGGTTTCTGTCGGCATTGATTTTACAGCTCTACAGCACAGTGGGACCCCTCGTTCTGCCCCATCCCCCCCACAGTACCCAAGCTAAGAAAACCAGTTCCCACTGAGAAGCTATCACCACCAAAATGACTACCTGTGCAAAGTAGCTCCATTACTTTCCATTTCAGTTTTGGGAAATATCACTTTGTTGAATTGTCAGAAAAGGTACTTTGGACATAAGTAAAAAGCTTATTTTGTGATATATACGCATTTTTCAGAAATGCTTGTGCTTCCATTTCATGGTCTCATTTTGCAGTGTGTAAATTGATGCTTTTATCCTGACGTTTGGTCAAAAAGAGGTCAGTTTACCAAAACATTTTTTAAAATTAATTTATTCAAAGAGAATTGATGAGAGGTTCCCAAAGTTATATCCCAGAGTCGAGGTTCGAGTGTCTTTGAATCTCTGTACTAGCCTGAGGAACTGGAGCTAATGTACTCCCACCATAGTGCATCAGCTGTGACCAATCGTACCTAGTTTTACGGTTGTAGTGGTTTCTGTTGGCATCCTGTTTAGCGATCAGTATAATAATAAAACAATGGCCAGTACTGGGTTGAAAATGAGGATGAACAGATGAGAATTCCAGTTTACAGGTGGATGATTGATGTAATGGGAATGTGGAATGTTCATTCATTCATTCATGTATTCTCAGGGTGGCAGTGGCAGGAAACTAAGCAGCGTATTCCAGATTTTGAAAGGGTGTTGTCCAAACAGCAGCATTGTTGGGCCTTAGCTTTGCAGGATAGCGCCATCTGCCAATAGTGAGCAGTGGTGGTGACGATGACTGGACGCATTTACCAAGGTTGTCTACGTTCACCGATGCCCTGCTTAGGTTACAGCACAAGCATCTATGGGACACCCCATACCCAGGAGCTACATGCATGCTCCCTCTGTTTGAGGAGGTGTACTCCGGAGGGGAGATGCACTCTGAGGCTTCATGGGCTTGGTGACGCTCTCCTGTGTAGACTGCATTCATGCTCAGGAACTTTTCTTATCTACGGGTCCAACGTGGGGAGGTTCTCCTGATTCTGGAGGGTCGTTGACTTGCCTCAGCCGAGGGCCCTACTCAGGAACAACCCATATTTACCGGCCGCCAAAGCAAGGCCCTCCACGATTCTCCACCTTGCCTCTACATCACGTCACCATTTCGCTTGCCGGCCTATTATTGTTTGGCTATGTATTTATTTCTTTGTTTATATTTTAATTAAGCATAATTTGATCGTGCTCATTGAGGTTGTAGCATCTTGGAAAACTAAAGAATTGAGAATTCTCATATTGGAACAAGACAGAAGGATGACTGCTAGCCTTGACTCATTATTTCCAACAGAGACATCGCTAGAGGGACACTTTCCCATCTAATTTATTCAAGCTGGGACATCGAAGGCTTGTTGCACCACTGCTGAGTCTGTTCCGAAGCTGCTCTGTGAAGTGTGGTTAGAAAAATAACCTGGAACAAAAATAAAGCTGTTTGTCAAAATCCTCCTGCTTGATTTCCCATGATGCTGTGCTGCCCCCTGAACCCACTCACTGCTGACTGTGTGATAACCGATCGCCCCCACATCTTTTCAACTGTTTGCACCTGGTTCCTCCTTCCTGCCACACTGCCATGAGAAAAAGCACGAGCACACAATGTGGGTGTGACCGATCTGTCAGATCTGACCTATTATCTTCATATTCACGAGTACGTCGTGATATAATGTGACACTGAATTCTCCTTGATGGAACAGCCAGGGTCGATCAGATTGTAGTGCAATTTTAAAACCTGAATAAGGCAACTCGGACTTTCTAGAACCTTTAATGTAAAAGAACGTTGGTTTTACCCATGAACCTTAAGCTTACTGGTCAATTTATTTTAAAGTTTGTGCCTTATACTTTCTCCTTTTTTCCACTTTATTGGAAACATGCACCTTGTACATTTCCCATACTGGCCACTTTATTAGAAACACCATGACCAATTAGGGAATCAGGATTGGTCAGTAGGGTATGGGGTCAGTTTCTGTGGGACTAGTCATCATTGCCAAGGTAAGAAAGCATGTGAGTGATCCTGACTCCAAAGAAAAATATTTTCTTAGTAGCAACACTGCAGAGTTTTTTTTCACAATTTTATCTCTCATACAAAATTAAAACTGAATCTCCACACATGTACAATGGAAAACAGGTCATTGTTTCTCAGCTTAAATAATAGATAGCAAGTCTGTCAAGCAACTCTTTCTCTGAATCAGAAAACAGTCTCATTTATTTACATGCCCTATTTATGAAAAGGTTTTTGTAAAAAGCATTTTCTTTCTTTTTTTACCTGACTAAAGCACACAGGAATGACTTGTGATGCTTTGATGGAGCATAATAGTTATAGTTATTTAATGTAAATGTAAACTGAAAAAATATATAATTTGATCCCTGTTACACTTTTTGTTTTACAATGTTTTTTAGGGCAAAAAATGAAGTTCTCTTTGGCAAAGACGTCATGTCCCATCTAGACTGTTATCAACAAAAGTCAACATCTGCCATAGTAAAGTGGTGGGGCATCAGTGCCACTGATCTAGAGGTGTATATTGAGATTTTAGAGCGACACATGCTGCCATCAAGGTGGCATCTTTTGGGAAGTCCATGTTTATTTCAGCAAAGCATGGCAAAGCCTTATTCTGCTCTACAGCACGGTGGCTTTGTAGACACATTGTCCATGTGCTTGACTGACCTACCAGCCGTCCAGATCTGTGTTGTATTCAAAATGAATGGAGATTCATGAAGATTAATATCAGACAACTGCGATCACAGACTGTTGTAAAACTGCAGCAATTAGTCAATACCTAAAATATTTAACAGTGTAATTAAAAGGAAAGATAACACAGGAGTTTTGCAAGTGTAAACTCTAAATTTACAAAATACATTTAATCTGTTCAGTGAAAACACTGGAAATATTTTTTGTGCTATTATCAGTTCAATAAACATTCAAACATTAATAAATACCACATTCTTGTTTTTTATTACTTTTTCTTTACATTTCCTTTTGCATTTTTAGACAACGCAGCGTCTAGGATCGGAATTTTACGCCATTCACACTTCCACCAGAGTCAAGGGTTAGATGGTTGATGTTGTGTAGTGGGTAATGTTGCTGAATTACATAGAACATTTAAATCATATTGTGACCAATTTCCGGCTTGGATAATCGTTGAAGGAAATAATGGATACTGACACCAATGATTTTATGCTTGAATTGGGCAGCAGCCCGTCAGTTTAATAAGCTCTGACAAGAACTCTAAACTCTAACAAGGTGTTGGAAACATTCCTCAGAGATTTTGACGTAATAACATCACATATTTGCTGCAGATCTTTCGACTGTACATCCATGGTGGAATTTCCCGTTCCTCTACAACCCAAAAGCGACTAATGGATTGGGATCTGGAGATGGTGGAGGCCATAAGGAATACAGTGAACTCATTGTGATGTTCAAGAAACCAGTTTGAGCTTTGTACTATCCCGCTGGAAGTCGCCATCAGAAGACGGGTACATAAAGTGAGGGATCCTCAATTGGTACTAAAGGGTGTCCCAAGAAAATGTCTCCCACACTATTGCACCACCTCCACCAATCTGAGCTGTTGACACATGGATTATTGCTTATGTGTACTTAATTAAGAGGCCGGCCAGTGTATATAGAGGTTTGTGTAGTATAGTGGATAACACCATCATATCCAGAAGTTGATTTGCTCCTCCACCTGTGTAAACACTCCACACTACAACAACCCAAGTCCTTGGGCAAACACCAACACTATGGCTACATTCACCTCGATGGGATTGGAAATGGACATTGTACATACATTGTATGTAAGTTCTGTCTTGTGGAATACATGACTTCCCACTTTGGTAGGTACTAGCTAGTGCACACCAGGAACCCTCCATAAGACCTGTTGTTCTGGAGATGTTCTAGCCATCATTTGTTGAAGAGGCTCAGAAATTATGCTCCTGCTTCGAGCACACTAGCTTCTAGAATCGACTGTTCTCTTGGTG
>JBBIGC010175313.1:0-15115 GCA_037576955.1 Lepidarchus adonis
AGAGAGAGAGAGAGAGAGAGAGAGAGAGAGAGAGAGAGAGAGAGAGAGAGAGAGAGAGAGAGAGAGAGAGAATTTCATTTGGTCGAGGGGTGACCACTTGTATGATGTAAACACAAGGTACACAACAGCAGTCCTGGAGGAGAAGTTTCCAGCATAGTTTGGTGATTTCTTTGCTTAAACACACCTGGATCAACTCACCTGTTAATTACCAGAACCAGAGTTGCCCATCCCTTATGTACACACCTCTGTGATTACATAAAATCCTAAACACAGACATAAAATCTTTTACCACACCACATTTTAGAGGTAGTTGTAATGCTGTCTACAATAAGCATTTTTGCCATATTTCTCAATCCTAACTCTAATCAAAGCTAATAAAATCCTTGATAGTAAGATGACAGAGAGAAAGGGGGCGTCATGAACATGCTGACTATAGCTAAAGAAGTCAGTTTCAGGGAAAGCAAGACACATGGTACAGAAACGAGAGAATAACAAAAATGGCCAAGAGAATAACACAGAGGTTCTTGTGTTCACAGACTTTAACATGGAAAATACTATATCAGAAAATCTTCTAATTAATAGTAACATCTGTCTAATGAAGTAGCTTTAATAGGCCAAGCTATGAAGAGGGCCAAAATTTGGGAAGTCCAAATAGGTCATTGTTCCCCAAAGCCATTTCGTTACCCTCCTGAATAAGGATCTGAAAATTCAATTTCAGATTTGGCTAAAAGTTTACTACTGGAATGCAGTCTCTGACTCCAGCATGACAGCTTGAGCACATAAAATAATTTGTTATTTTGGAGTACTCTAATTAAATACAGCCACTGTCATTTAAAACGGCAGTTTTAATATATTATATTAATAATATTCACCCACAAAATCTAAAATGCGTTAGAGGGTCTGACTGACACGCGCCACTCCCACTAAAGGCAGTGATTGGTCGATTTTAATCATCCGGTTGCGATATAACGCTTCAGGATTGGCCCTAACGGCCCGTCGATCAATTTAACACATAATGTTTGTGAACGTCATCTACTCAAACAAAATATTTCCTTTCAATCGCCAAAATGCAAGATATTTCGCGACATGCTAACAAAGCAAACGAAATGCCTTCAATGTCAGCCGCAACTATGCAGGAGCAGTTATTAGCAAGCGGCTAAATCCTTTCAAAAGGCGAATACTCACAAGCGAGCTAGCCACTGAAAAACAATGAGTGTGCACTTGCTGATGAATTTATTTAGATGTGTCGCCTGAACCACTGACTATTGACTGAACTAGCGGGACACGGTTAATGATCCTCTTATTTTGATAAATCGTTTAATCCGTGCGGCGCTGACCAGGAAGCCAGGTAATCGCTGTGGAGGTGCTAAAACCAGCCTAACGACCGGCGTGCTGACTAATTAAACCCGGATTCTTCCCGCCCGTCTTCTGCCGGGAATAAATTCCCGAGTCACTGTCCAGCCAAACAAGCCACACATGACCGCCGTACAACTGCATATTAGCGACAAAATGCAAACAGCGTGACTACAAACGTGCCCCTCTCTCTGTGCTAGCGCCCCTGGCCCGGCCCGTGAGAGAGGACACGGCAGGGAGCTGCAGGGCTAGCTAGCTCGCTAACTACTCACTTGGCGGCTTGTTGGGTTGTCCGTACGGGGCCGAGCCAGGAGACACACCGCCGTTCCCACTGCTGCCGATGACTCCGTCGCCGAGGTCCGAGAGTAACGGGGACCGTTCACCGTCTGCCATGCCGAGAGCGAGGCGGAGAAACGGGGCGCCGCGTTATTGTCCGTCCGGGCGCAACCGAAGAGCCGAGCCAGATGCGCCTGCGTCACATGGTTACACGCCGGCTGCTGTGGCAACGCATGCGTGCGCGTGCGCGCCACAAGGGAGAGATTTAATTCTTTTGCTTTACATCAGTCTGGATCCACAATAACGGCGAGTTTAGTCATGTGACATTAGAAATACTTACAGAAATCATTACATAACATTTTAAAGACTTCTTTGCTATTGTACATTATTTGATGACGTCACATTAGATATTTAGCGCATATTTGTTAATGAATGCATTTACTGTATTAAATGTAAATGTAAATACAGATTTTCTGTATATTATTAAATGAAGTTGTAAACAAAATTATTCAGAATTGTTTAATGTAAATGAACCATTGAATAAATAAACAAATACATACTTAAATAAACTGCCTGTTGACTAAGACATTGTTTTTGAGTATTTTTAAATAAAGTTTTTAAATGCATTCATGACATACAGGTACAAACCCTATTTCCAAAAAAATTATAATAACAACATAATTGTATTTTATACATATACACAAATTTAGAATTTGATGCCTGCAACACACTCAACAAAACTTGGGACAGTGATATGTTTTCCACTGTGTTACATCATCTTTCCTTTTAATAACACTAATTGTTTTGGAACTGAGGATAGTAATTCTAGTAGATTTATTATTACTTGCTTAATATAAGACTTTAACTGTTTAATAGTTCACAGATTCTCCTCTTCATGATGCACCACTGTTTCAGCAGAGATCTTGACAGTGGGCCAAACACGCACACTGTGTCTATGAAGCTATGCTGTTGTAACCCATGCAGAATGTGGTCCAACATTGTCTGGCTGAAATAAGAATGGACATTTTGGAAAGAGACATCGCCTTGATGGTAACATATGTCTCTCTTAATTTCTAATTATGTGCCTCTGAACACTGGTACACCCCCATACTTTCACAGATGTCTGCTTTTCCACCTTTCACAGATAACAACCTAGATAGTAATTTTTATCTTTGCCAAGGAGAACTCAATGCCTGTTTTTTGTTTTCATTACATACAAGCTGAAATATGGACTCACCTGATCCATGCACACAGTTCCACAGTTTTTTAGTCCATCTGATATGAGCTTTGGCAGTTGATGTATGGCTTCTACCATGTATAATACAGTTTCATCTCTTGATGGAGTAACAGACTGTGGTAGCTGTTTTACATATGCCCCCTAGTGGTTTAGATGTTAGCATCTAACAAAAAATAGCATTCTGAACGATGTGATCCTGAAGATAAACAAACTGGCATACCACTGTCATTTAAAACCACAGTTTTAATATATTATATTACCGGTAATAATATTCACCCACAAAATCTAAAATGCGTTAGAGGGTCTGACTGACACGCGCCCCTCCCACTGAAGGCAGTGATTGGTCGATTTTAATCATCCGGTTGCGATATAACGCTTCAGGATTGGCCCGAACAGCCCGTCGAACAATTTAACACACAATGTTTGTGAACGTCATCTACTCAAACAAAATATTTCCTTTCAATCGGCAAAATGCAAGACATTTCGCGACATGCTAACAAAGCAAACGAAATGCCTTCAATATGTCAGCCGATGTGATTCTGAAGATCGTAAACAAACTGGCATGGAACCGTACCAACCACATGTTTTTAAGCCCCAAAAAATCAGCACAGTGAATGGGTCAGACAACAGCATACATTTTTTATAGCAACACAAAATTATCACCAAAGATTCATTATCTACATTTCAACCTTAAACTTACTGTCTCAGTTAGACAGGACAGGAGACCACTGCTGCATTGTCCAGATCACATGGTCTTTGCCCACTGCAAACATTCGAGGCGGCGTCTCAGTGTCAGTAGAGTGCAATGGTCATCTGCCATTCAAGCCAAAGTGGTGGAGTCAGTTGCAAATGGTTTGTCTGGAAACCCTAGTACTCCTCGCATTTTGTAAACAGGGCTGCAGCTGTGTGGCAGTTGCATAACAATGTCTGAGTGTATAGGTCCTTAGGTACTGGTCATCGTTGTGGTCTGTCACTCGTGGGGCTCCACTCCTGGGTCTGTCATGAACTCTGTCAGTAATTCTGTGTCTTGATGCAAGTCTGCTGATGATACTTTGAGACACACCAAGTTCACGAGTAACATCTGACTGCCTGCCACCGACCCGAAGGCGCTATGGCCAGGTGACGCTGCTCGTCTGTTAAGTGACATTGTGTGTTCAAGGCTGAACTTGGAATGACTTACTGACAAAACCAGCTTTTTATACCCACAGAATGTTGAAATTGATGCCACATTGAGAAAGGTTGTCTTTTGGTATTGGCTCCAATATAAAGCACCTGTACACAATGAGACCATTACATGGAAAACACAAAATGAGGTGTGTCTCTCACCCCAATACAATTACCTCCCTATCCCAAAAGTGTCTGAAGTGAAACAAACACGTATTGTATTGTGAGAAGTGTACACTGAACAAAAATAGAAACACAACCATTTTGGCTCTCATTTTGCATGAGCTGAACTCAAAGATCTGAAACATTTTCTCTCAAATATTGTTCATAAATGTAAATCTGTGTTAGTGAGCACTTCTCCTTTGCAGAGATAATCCATCCCACCTCACAGGTGTGAATATCACGATGCCGATTAGATGCATGAATATTGCACAGATGTGCTTTAGCAAACTGCTTATCCACACAACATGATCTGCCCTGAACAGTGAAAACCAGGACTCATCCGTGAACAGGACGCCTCTCCAACATGCCAGATGCCATGGAATGTGAGCATTTGCCCACTCAAATGGGTTACGATGACAAACTGCAGTCAGGTCCAGACCCTGATGAGGACAATGAGCTGCAGGTGAGCTTCACTGAGACGATTTCTGACCATTTGTGCAGAAATTCTTTGGTTCTGCAAAACGAATTGTTGCTGCAGCTGTCCGGTTGGCTGGTCTCAGACGATCATGGAGGTGAACATGCTGGATTTGAAGGTCATGGACTGCTGTGAGTACACATGGTCTGTGGTTGTGAGGCCAGTTGGATGTACTGCCAAAATTTCTGAAACACCTTTGGAGATGCTTTTGGTAGAGCATACGTGTCAAACATGTCAAACTCTGTCCCAATTTTATTTGGCCTGCGAGACAATATTACTTGACTACTAGAGTTGGCCCTCTGGTATTTTACAGTGCATGTATCGAAATACTACTGTTGAGACTCTGACTGAGAGCTGACATACCAATCATGCAGGGAGCACTCCCCCTAATGTCAGTCTTTCAGGTACCTGCATATGTTATGTACACTTACTGTTTGCTCCGTATCCTGTATATCTCTCCTGTACAGACCACACACATACCTATCCCAACCCATACCCACATGTCACCACCCTCATGGCGACGACTAACATCCTTGAACCAATAAGTCTCCCTTACAACTACTGCGTAGTGCATTACGACACGATAACTACAAACCCCAGAATGCTCTGCGCGTTGATCAGGACAGGACTCATAAACACCTTGTCCTCTGTTGACTGTTTTGATGCCTTCAGTGAGAATCTACCAATGTAAATGGTCAAGAAAAAAATTCCCCACATTGAATGAGAAGGTGTGTCCAAACTTTTGTCCTGTACAGTATATATATTTAATATAACATTTTGCCTGTCCTGGCGGCATGGAGAGTCAGTTTTGCAATATTGGATGTTCCCACTTTTGCTAAGTTTACTTTATAATTTCTCAATCAGCTCAGGCAACAGATTGGACAAGCAGAGGAAAATGGACAACAGAACAGAAAAGAAGAAAAATGTCAAGGCTTCTTTGAACACTCATTCATTTGAATAATACATTGATTTTCTAAAAGATTTGGTCAAGGATTTGACTCACAAACTGTCTCTGAAGTGTTCAGGACAGGCTCCAAAAGAGTTGAATTCTGAGGTGAACTCTTGGGGTGATTCACCTCCCTTTCTACTCTCACATGTCAGTCTCTAGGCAGATCACAGCCTAGCCATATATACACCTGTGTCAACCAATTGAAAAGACCCCAAGAGCCACAATCTGTGAGGCCTTTTTTCGATGGGCAGATTTACAGCAAATCAACCGAACAGCAGGTTCTGGTCCTCAGGTGCGCATCTTTTCACCAATATTTCACACATACTGTACTAAAAACAACTGTGAAATGAACATATCGCTTTGCTGTGTATTTTTACAATTACAGAGGGTCCTCAAGTTCCGTCAGGGTTCAGTTCTTCTGAGTATGCTGTAACACGAATTTATTGAACAACACTGCGCTTTATTAACAGGCAACGTGCACGAACTGTCTCATATTACAGTAAAGCATTTAGGAAACATGGCTCCAGATAGAAATGCTCTTTTTAATAGCTTCACCATGGCAGTAAACACATTGGAGAGGAGACTTGTGGCAAGACCACACTGATGGTGCCTTAGCACTGTGCACTATTAACCCCCATCTCACCCACCAATCTACATCAACTCTTATTCAACACTAACAGTAAATAAAACAAACATCTCACCAAAACCAGCACATGAGGAATTAGCAGAGCAGTGCTCCCTCTCTCTCTTTCTCCCGTCCCTGCACACACTGCACTGCTAACCACCCAAAATCTCACCCACCAATCCACATGAGCTCTCTTTCAACACTAAGGGCGAATAAAACATAAACAATACAGCAAAAACAGTGGGGGACACAAATACACCCTCTTTCAATGGCTAACACACACTGCACGTACTCACCTCATGGCGCTGTCGTGTTACCCCAAAGCATTTAGTAGCTGTTTAACTACATTCTTCTATGTATATGACAGTAAATAAGCACATTTATTTTAAAAACCAGTGACGTAACCACAAATTTTCATAAGTCAACCCCCTGTATTTCAAAAGTTAACAAAATATATATATATATATATATAAAGCAAAAATTATTAATCTCAGAATAAAATATGGAAAGGCTCTAGTTTTCTAAATGTAATTTTCGTTGTGGTACACCTCTCTTGAACAATTTATACTTTCAATGATGTTTCTGTGACATTCTGAACATAAGCTATTAAGCTTTAAATACAACTAGGTGGAAATTTACCAAATCCATACCTATTGAAGCATAAGTGACAATGATGTTCCACAGTAACCGAGACTGGGTGGATATATTTGTTTGAGTAGCTTGACATTTTTTTCTATACAGTGCTGCTTGAGGTTTCGAAGATCTCACACATTTAAAAGTGGTTTCTGGCCTTGGCTTTTATGCCCCCATATGTCTCTACATTCTCTGAATCTTTTCACAATATTATGTACTCTAGATTTTGAAAGATCTGAATTCTCTGTAATCCCACACTGAGAAAAGTTCCTTTTGAACTGACCAACAATTCTCTAATGAATTTTGCATGCAAAAACTAAGCCTTTAATGGATGCTACTTCAATACTCAATCATGATACCTCTTAATGCCTGCTTAATGTGAAGTCCTCTAGAGTCTAGACTAGTGTTACTAGAATATTCTGAGCACTTTCTAATTCTATTTTAACTATGCCCCAACTTTTGTGTTGCAGTCATCAAATTCTAAATGTGTGTACAATTCAGTTAATCAGTAAAACTATTGAACATGTACTTTTGTCAGTTAAAATTTTAATTGCTAAATTGCTGTAGACATCACTAGCCTTTAAGTCTTCAAGTTTCTCTAAAATACAAAATTTACATCAGAACTCTGCAGAACTGTCTGTGGAATTACCCTTTAGCTATTTAATATTTTGTATTAAAAAAGAAAAATGCTATGCTTCTAGGGTGTCATATGCCTTGGCCCACAGTCAGCTGTGATTGGCTCCAGCTTCCCCACAACCCTGTAGGCTAGTGTTGAACACAATATTAGTAGACCAGAGCAATGAATTAGAGAAGGCACATGCTAGCTTCCACTTTACTAGGTAGGTAGAATTCAATCAATGTGATTGATAATACAGACATTAAAATGTATTAAAAGTTAATATAATGTTGATTTTCTGTACAACTCAATGGTTACTTGAAAATGTTTGTGAGTCTATGGTTGGTCACACATTTTCACACATTTCTAAATTAAATAATTACACTTCCTATACCGTGAACAGACATCTGTTTGAATGTATCATATGGGGGCATTAAATTATAAATTTAAATGATCTAAACCTCATCACATGCTTGTTAATGTAATTGTCGCTGACATATTATTTGTATTATTAGGACAAAATACTTATAAACAAAAAATGTGATTTTTAATATTTTACATATTTAATATGTTAACTGTTACTGTTAATAAACATTAAGGTCTACACTTCTGGTTGTGTACAACTGAAGAGTTTTTCATACTAATTTCTGACATTAGTCTGTAAAGATCTGTTTTGAAAGACATAACAAAAACACATTAAATAAAATTAGAACACTTTTTATTTTTGAAAAGACTCTATGCTCTACTGGCCCCAGCAGAATAACTCCGGCTTCAAATACTTGTCAACCATTCATAAATGACTGTGCTGGGAAAACGTTTCTGTTTCTTAGCATCCTTCTCACTTGCACTCTTGCTCTCTGTGGCAGGTGTGCTGTACATGTATTCCTTTATTGCCATCGAGTTCATTCTTTGGAAGCTGTTGCAGCTCCTGGATTCTTTCAGGACAGATTGATGAAGTCCATGGGTCTGTTCATAGGCAGTGTGATCTCCAGTTCAGCTCGCTCTGTAATGAAACAGGCTTTCCCTTCACCACTATGGACTGGGTGAGGTAGATGCAGGCCCAGTTTGCTAGAGAGAGAAAGAGAGAGAGAGAGAGAGAGAGAGAGAGAGAGAGAGAGAGAGAGAGAGAGAGAGGATAATAGCGACAGTTTGCATTAATTATTATGTATTCATTTTATATTTCTATTTTTGTAATCTCTAACATATACTGTAAGGAAAACTGCACATTTCAGAGTGGCCTTTTATTGTGGGCAGTCTAAGGCACATCTGTGCAATATTCATGCTCTAATCAGCACCTTGATATTCACACTTGTGAGGTGGGATGGATTATCTGGGCAAAGGAGAAGTGCTCACTAACACAGATTTAGATTTGTGAACAATATTTGAGAGAAATGGGTCTTTTGTGTTTGTAGGAAATGTTTCAGATCTTCTGAGTTCAGCTCATGCAAATTGTTGTGCTTATATTTTTGTTTATATTTATATTTTAAGACATTTTATGTATGCTCCAAAATGTATTGTAATATATTTACATTAACTTACATTGAAATGTTTTTTCTTCTCCTGTGATTTTGGTTTGAATTGAAGTGAGTTAAAGAGAAATAAGGGAAGAAGGGAGCCTAAAAAAACAAATGCAATGTTTTCCTTCTTTTCTGTAGAGCTTATAAGAATGTATAAGGGTCAGAATCTTACTACTTTGGTGTTCTGATATCAAGAAATGTTTCCTTCACGTCCAGCACTACTTCAGAAGCTTTTGTATCAGGCAGCTTCACCCTGACCTGCAAAAGGAATGAGGTGTTTTAGGTTAGAAAACTTTTAATATTTAGTTATATATGCAAAAATGTTATAGCTCCATTAATCTTGTTTATAAATGCATAGATTTATTAAAGCTGGGTTGTTGATAACATGCATTATTACATGTGCCAATGTCTGAAAACTATTTGAATCTACTTTAATAAATGTAATAACCCCTACCTTCATGAGCACTGGTACACTATGCTAAAATAATGCTTTACAAACATAATTTTATATTTCTGATTAGACCTTATACCCTTATCTCAAAAGGATTCCTACAGGGGACATGAATCAAGAGCTGGGAACCCCATGCTCTGCACATTCTTGATACAAACCTGACCAAGCCCAAAAGGTCTTAAAATTTTAAATCTGGTGTCCTATATGAGACAAAACCAAATGTGAGTGTGGGGTTGCCAGGACATGGAGTCCTTGACCCGAATGACCTTTTTACAGTAATGTTAATCAGACACATACTACATTTCTCACAATACTAAGTACTTAGTTTTAAAACTGTTCTTTGAAAAAAAATCAAAATAATCTGAAGCAAATGGCATTGCTATCTATCAATACTACTAAAATTAAGAAATCAACATAATTACAGATTATTTATAACATATATCTCCCAGCTCTAAATTTCACTGCAGGTTATATGAAAGCGGTTGCAAGTCTGAACAGGAGAAGCAGAATATACCAGCATGCTCTCACAGCACATTGAGGATGGATCCTTTGGGCTCATGCCTAGAAACAGGTCCTCGGTACCGATGCTCTGCTTTAGAATAACCTCATACCTATACACAGACACCACACATGCAATCACATCATTTAATGTTCATGTTCATGTTTAAATGTTCATGTTCATTTAAAAAAGATTGACTGGTCCTTCACTGATCATGTACAATTAAAATAACATACATTAGTTGGGTGACTGTACACATATACAATGAAAATTAACTATAGATATAACAGCAAATAAAAGGTTTTCACACTCTCTTTATAATTAGTGGGTTTGGCTGCTAGAGGGTTTTCACCTACTACAATTGGAAACATATAGATAAAACTAAGTATAAAGAAATGCCTTGCTACAAATGTTATATCATTTACACACATGGACAAAAAAGAAAATTTCATTAACTTGAAACATGAGCAAACTGTCTCAGGTTTATAGTGTGCCTTCTTCAGACTGAATGTTTCAGCTCCTTCTACAGATGCTCCAATAGGATTTAGATCAGGGCTCATAAAAGGCCACTTCAGAATAGTCCCGTGTTTTGTTTTTAGCCATTCTTGGGTGTTTGTAGCTTTATGTTTTGGGTCATTATTGTATTGCAGGACCCGTGACCTGTGGCTGAGATTAATCTTTCTGATGCTGAGCAGCACATTTCACTCCAGAATGACTTGATAGTCACGAGATTTCATTGTACCTTGCACAGATTCAAGACTCCTTGTCCTAGACATAGCAAAGCAGCCCCAGAACATAACTGAACCTCCACTATGTTTCACAGTAGGTACAGTGTTCTTTTCTTTTCTTGTTATGCTCTACGCTTCATAGAGCTGATGTGACTTGCCAAAAAGCTCCACTTTTGTCTCATCAGTCCAAAGGACATTCTTCCAGAAGAATTCTATTCTCGCTTTTTTATGATTTGCCTTCAACAGCGGTGTCTTCCTCGCTCGTCTTCCATGAATTAAACAGCGACGGATGGTGCTGTCATCAATTTTACTCTTGCGGCCTCGTCTAGGGAGGTTGGCTACACTCCAATGGACCTTAAACTTCTAAATAACATGTGCAACTGTTGTCACAAGAACATCAAGTTTATTGGAGATGGTCTCATAACCTTTAACTTTAACATGCTTGTTTGTTTCTATACTCTTGAGACAATTCTCTCCTTCACAGTCTGTGGTCCATGTTCAGTGTAGTACACACCATAATACCAAACAGAACAGCTACTACTTTTCACCTTTTAAATAGGCAGATTACACTGATTACACCTGCGATGCTAATTACAGAACACACCTCAGTTCAATTTGTCCCTCTAGTCAAATTATAGTTTTTTTTCTAGGGGTACCATCATTTTTTCCAGGCCAGTTTCATTAGTTTGTTTTTTAGAATAATTCTGTTGGACCACAATTTAAAAGCAATGTTTGATTTTAATTAGTTAATTCTCTGTCAATTGTTATGTATTATTCCTTTTGTCAGTTTCAAGTTATTTCAATGAATATTGTGGGTTTTTCTTTCTGTAGCATAAGGATACCAAAAAATGTGCCCATGTGTGTAACTCCCACTGGCCCCTTAGGTGAAAAGAGTTGTATGTTTCATGGTCTGAAGAATAAAGAAGAAAATATAACTTTTGCATAAAACGATTTATTAGTTGTGGATACATTGTAATGATTTGTTCAAACAAAAAGAAAAAAGATTTTTCTTATTATTTTTTATTTAGTTGCTATTAATATTAGAATTAAACTGATATTGGTTTTTCAGGGCCGTCATCAGTATCATCAGATTATTGCTGGGTAACAAGATTTATTGTTTATAAATATTAAAACTTTTTACATTACATTTAATGTAACTTTAAATAGTATTAAATAAACATTTTATTGACATTATAAAACTTAAGTTCCTGTTGCAACATAAGCTCACCGTTATTAACACTTTGTCATTATAGGTAACATTGCTGGCTTACACAGAAGATTCACTACAAAATCTCTTACTGCAACTAACTTCATTTTGATGACATTTTCAGAAAGGCATTTTTTTGGTAAATAGCTTACAGGAGATGTTCAGAATGTAGGACAGTAAATGCTTTCATCTGGGGAAGCACTGCTTAACCTTCTATCCTCAGCTACAGTCCACGTTCAGCTGAAACTCCCCTCTGGTGTGAGTGTGGTGAGAGTGATGTGAGTGACAAGGCTTTTGAATGGTTACTATGTGGGCGGGACATTAAATGAAGCAGCCAGTCGAGAGCAAACTGTACAGTGAGAAGAGATGGCAGTGGAGACACAGCAGCGCACATTGTAATTACTTAATATCGGTGATGGTCAAAATTAAACACTGTCAGATAATCAGCAAAATGCCTAATATTACCCTGATAACTGGCCCGGCCGATAACCGGCGGACTCTTAATTAATAAGTGGCTTAGCATGTGGTCTAGAAATAACATTTCTGCAAGTGAAGCAACATCAGCACAAGAACTCTACTTCTTGAAGTGGCTTTAAATGAAATGGTTCACAACTAATTTATGAAGAGCAGAGCTTTCTGCTACACACTCACTCAGGTTGGGGACGAGGATCTGTGAGATCATCCAGATGTGCCCCTTCTGTCACCTCCTCCACATCCCAGATGCCTTTTGTGTTCTTCTTCAAATAGGCACTGTGGACTTTGAATAGTGTGTAAGTGGGTATGTGAGAAATACACAGAGGAAAATATTGTTAAACTGGACACGCCTTCAGCTCTATGGACTTCAGTTCATTTAATTTAAAGATTTGCAAATTAACATTTAAGATTTCACCTTCATTTTTTTCTTTCTCTGAAACAGAACAAGAAGCACCAACGTGTCCTGGACCCATTTTCGCCATGGGTTTCACATTCTGCAAAGAAGAAAAATGGCTGTAGAATGTCCAAAGGTGTATACACTGTAGCAAGAATAGAGGCAAGATTTAGACTGAGCAATCCTACATAACTCAAAAACCTAAAAAATGTGTTCACTATCTACTATCTGATACCTATATGTTAACATATCTTAACATAGATCTCATCCAGTGGTACTCAGTCCTGGTCCTGAAGTATGACCGTTCTGCACAGAATTGCTGCTTTTCCTAACATACTTGACAGAACTAATGAACTTTCCTGAGGTGAACATTGTATGTTGGTGCAGAGAAACACTGTTAATTCAGATGTAGCGAAGCATCAACCAACATAGTGCAAGATCTGATGTATTGAAAATCGGTGTGTTCATTCCACAATTATTTTTTCTTCAGTTTACTGTGGCTGATGTTTTTAACTGAGAAGTTGCATTCGCTTATGACTACATCACTGTATTTGTCTTTTAATAAAATAAAATAAAACATAAAAATATTATTAATAAAAAGTTCAGATTATAATGTTTGCATGTGAGAGTTCATGGAAATGTAGCTGATTGTGTGAAATTTCATCATATTTCGTATTGACCACAAACCTAAAAGCGATTCGCATCCCTGCAGATTTTAAGGATTGTTGACTAAGATAATCGATAATGATTTGAATTGTGAGGACAGCTATCCAAAACCAGGACTGAGAATCTAATCAACAATCATCGCAACAGTACTTGAGTGATTCAATTAACTCTTGAACATATAATACCGATTCATATGTAACTAGTTCAAATCTGAATGCAGGCTAATCTACTGAAAAGCTGAGAAGTGTGTCAGTGTCTCTCATGTGGCACAGTTTTGTTATTCTTATTAGTATTCATTGTGTGTTTACAAATCTTACAACTTTCTATCAAATCAAAGGACTGATGGATGGGAAAAAGTTTTTTATTTGCCTGTACCGATGACCCTCTTATTAGAACAGTTGTAGATCATTTAGCCGCTAGGTTAACATTAGCTAGTTTTACCCTGCTGTCTTCTTCGTCGCTCTCCTCGTCAGCTCGTGAGAGCAAGGCGGAAAGTGCCTGTAGGTTCTGGATGGTTGACAGGTCCTCCATCTCACCAACACGAAATTAGGTTAAAAAAAAGTTGTCAGAAAAACTGTGTGTGTGAGACCTAAGAAACGCACCGTTCGCCTCTCACAGTATTTGTTTGTGGTTTCCAGGGAGACAGGGCGTTTTCTAAGTTGTCATAGCAACTGCTGCTCCACGTGTTTAATGGGACGCTCGTTTACTGCACATGGCCGCCAGTAGAACTATGAATGGGTTTTTATTCAACAGTTTGGAAGAACTGAATGTATGATTTTAAAAGGGAAGAATTATTTGTGGTCCACAAGATGGTGCTAAAAGCAAAACAGGTATTATTTATTTCTGTCTATGTCTAATAATGAATTATTCTTTTCCATCGTTAGAGCTGTTGTATTAGTTGTCCCTCAAGAAAATACTTGTCCAAACAGAAGACAGCTCTAGGAAGACTCTGACTATAGCATTGACACCACTGAAACGTGAAGTGAAATACATCATCTAGTTATTTCATTACAATGGCACCTGTCAGGGGGATGGGATACATTAGAAACAGATGAACAGTCAGGTCTTGGAGCTGATGTACCAGAAGCAGGAAAAATTGGTGAGTGTAAGGATCTGAGCGACTATGACATGTCAGTATTAGACTGAGTCTGAGCATCTCCAAGACAGCAGATTGGGAAGTGTTCCAGGTATGCAGTCAGTAGTACCTACCAATAGAACTACATTAGAAGAGACTTGTTTAGACACAGCTTTAGATTACAGCTCCATTTACTAACTTCAAATGCCAATTTGCTATATTTAAAAATATTTAAACAGCTCACCTGTTTCCATTTTCCAAAGCATTGTGGAAAAAAAATATCTTATGTGACCAATTGGGTCTCTCCTCGAGTGTGCCCCATTGTACAATGATGGCTCCACTGTGCTCTTGAAGACTTTTAATGCTTGATTAATTCCTGTAAATTGTAGTCAAATGCATGAATACTCTTGTGAATAGACTTTTTGACTAACAGTATTTTTATATGACCTTACTGTACATAATTCTCTATGTGCAATATTTCTCCTATTTGCATTGCTCTTCTGTGTTTTTCATTGTGTACAATATGTGCAACTTTATATATTGTAATGGTCCTGGGCAGCTCCCATTGGCTGTGAGGGAGGAATGCATAATGGGAGTGGGGAAATTATGGGGTT
>JBBIGC010175323.1:0-15115 GCA_037576955.1 Lepidarchus adonis
GATTTCCAAATGATATGAACATTTACATTCATCTGAAAAGAAAACTTTGGACACTGAGCAACAGTCCAGTGCTTTTTCTCCTCAGTACAGGTAAGACACTTCTGACATTGTCTCTGGCTCAGGGGTGGCTTGACAAGGAATGTGGCATTTGTAGCTCATGTCTAGGATTCGTGCAGTGGCTCGTGATGCACTGACTGCAGCCTCAGTCCACTCCTTGTGAAGCTCCCCCAAATTCTTGAATAGATTTTGCTTGGCAGTCCTCTTAAGGCAGCGGTTGTCCCTGTCTCTCACTTTCTATGAATGCACTTGAATACAGCTGTGAACAACCAGCTTCTTTAGCAATGACATTTTGTGGCTTACCCTCCTAAGTCACCCAGACTGTGACCATTTAAAGGCTTGGGAACCCTTGGCAGGTGTTTTGAGTTAGTTAGGGTTAGGTTAGGGTGATTAGGGTGAGACGCCATGACTTTCCAAGATTGAACTTTTTCACAATATTAAAATTTTCAGGAGGCATTGAATTTTGGGTTTTATTATCAGCAAGCCATAATAAAACAAAATTCCAATAAATAAAGGCTTGACATAGTTGTCGACTCTATTTGTAATGAATCTTTATAATATATGGAGTTCACCTTCTGAAATGAATGTCAAGAAATATTGAACTTTTTCATTATATTCACATTTTCTTAGATGTACCTGTACATCTATCAACAGTGGCTAACTATGCCTGTGATTTTATTAAAAAAATTCAGTTTACCTGTGGGTAAGGTCTGAAGGGTGCTTCCACTGATTTCCATTCCCCTGAGTTGCCACACTGTCCATCAGATGCCAAAGTTCAGTCATCACACCTAATAGGCAAATGGAACAGAATTAATTGGTGCAGGTGATTAAGAAACAACCCTAACGTTAAAATCATTGCCAAAAGCAGAGGTGAACTAAAAGTGAATGATCAGCATAAATGTTTAGAATCTACATACCTCAAGTCATCAAGCTGACTTACACATGTCCTGACTTCCTTTAGCCCCAATCACAAAAACAGTAAGTTGTGTAAATCTGCACAATGTAAAATAGCCTTCTCTGACTATCATTCAAGACATTCAAGCCCACATTCCTACTTTTGAGAGGTAAAGGTCTACGCAAATTGTCCATATCACAGCTCCTCACTTAGTAGTCAGCTAAAAAATGAGGTACATGACAGTTCAAGGGCATGCATCAATGCATTTAGCAGCAAAATAATTGGGAAAGATCTAGTGTAAGTGTTGAAAATTTACATCTGTGCCATGTGAATGAGTAAAAACATTCGGTGTTCTATTCATCCATTGGTCCATACATTTAGGGAACAAGAATTTAGACACTTGTTGTAATTCAAATATTTTTCCCCATACATTTGACCTATAAAACTGACAATTGTATTTCATAAAAGATTACATACATAAGCATAAAGATGAATTTGAATAAATATATAAATATCATGAAATAGATCAATATTTCTTGACATTTCTTTCAGTAAGTGAAATCCATATACAGTCCCAATCAAAAGTTCAAGACCACTTGAAAAATGGCACAAGAAAAAAAAAAATCATATGTTGCATGGTTGAAGCTTAACAAGGTTGCAAATAGATCTTCAACATGCTACAAGAAGAAATGGGAGTGATACAAAACATTTTTTAAACATGCAATCTATTGAAAGCAAGGCTTAAACTAAAACAGCTGATCCAAAGGACCACAACTAAAAAAAAACAATAAAACCCCCCAAAAACAGAAATCTAAGTTCCAAACATGAACTCATTAATGAGTAGCTCCACCGTTATTATCGATCACTTCATGCTTGATGCAAGCGTTTCCGTGAGGTGAGCGGGAACAAGTGGTGAGGATGCTGCATGAAGAGCATCTACTGTCTGGAATGGTTGTCCATTTTTGTAAACTTCCCTGGCCATCCATCCCTAAAGGATGGATCCCTGATTGCTTGTAGGCTTCCTCGAAAACAAGTGCAGGAAATGGACGTGCAGAAAAGCTGCCTGGCACAAAATAATCCACTGTGTGTTCTGTTAATGTCCTAAAATCCAAAGTGAACCCAAACTTTCAAATTGGTAGTGAGTTTATTAATTAAAATATCAATACTGCCACCTGCATATAGATGATCATATGTGAATAATGGCGATATAATCACAGAATCAATATCATGTCCTCCCCCTAATCTGCAGGCAGCAGCAGCCTGGTACGAGATCATTTAGCATGGATATCCAGCAAAGCCTTCAGGAATTATTTCTAAACCTTTCTAGGCCTGGAAGTTGCCATGCCATAATTTTTACATGTTTAATGACCACAGGAGAAGCACATTTAGATTTTGACATGAATGACTTGACTACTTTTTTTGCAATACCAAATAAACATTGTCACACAAAAATGTTTTGTGTTATTAATTAAATATGACAGGGGTAAAACTGAAAAGAGAAATGCTGATAAAAGTTCTGCTTGAGCGAGTGATGAACTGATGTGAACCATGTTGTGAAAGATGTATTCCACCTCTGACTGGCTGCAGATCTTTGCCAATAATGAGTGATTTTTTTTCTTCAGATTTTTGGCAAGCTACACATCCAGTCCCAGTCACCAACAAGGTCACAATCACTCTTAATTGCATCTCAGGGTAATTTATACAATGACTTTTTCTCAGACTAACTGCTGAATCACCGCTGATCCAAGGCTTTTGTCTGCAATTACCAAAGTGACTCTGTGACCTGGAAACCATGGTTAAAGTCTTGTAGCAGGAACAAGGAATTAGGCACAGTGCTGAGGAAAGGTGTTATAATGTGAACTAAATAAACTAAATATGACATGGAAGCAGAGGAAGATTACCATCCTCTGCTCTGGCATCATCAGTCATATGTCTGATGACCGAATCCACATAGACCGTTTTCTCCCTCTCCCAGTCCTCTTCGTTGAGAAACACCACTGGTCTGAAAAATACAAACAAACATAGACCACAAGAGATCAGCATTCTGAATGCTATAAAAATGCACACAATGCATCATGAACAAATATTAGATTAATACTATCTATCTATTATGTATATACACTACTCACAATAAGACTTAGTCATACATACAGGGTTTGCTTCACCTCATCCCATGTTTGGGATAGGGAGGCAATTGTATTGGGGCGATTTTGGTCTCATTGTGTACAGGTGCCTTATATTGGGGCCAATACCAAAAGACATCCGTAGTTAATGTGGCCTTTCTCACCTGCAGCCCGTTTACGTAATGCGAAGGGAACTAGGATTTCCAGACAAACCATTCGCAACCGACTCCACCGCATGACCGTTGCAGGTGACTCCACTGACACCAAGACGCCGCCGTGAACGTTTGCAGTGGGCAGAAGACCATGTGACCTGGACAATGCAGCAGTGGTACCGTCCTGTTCACTGATGGGTGTGGGGTCGGTGTCGCTGGAGAAGAGGAGGTGAGCGATACGCTGAGATCAACATGGTCCCAGGGTTTGCTTTGATGGAGGAGGTGCAACAGTCTGGACAGGCATCACCAGTCAGCTCAAAACAGATTTGGTTATTGTACATGTCTCAGTCACTGCACGTTCTTACCTCAGAGAACCCATCATCATCCCCAGTTCCACCATCACACCCCCAACTTCCTGTTCATGGATGATGATGCTCCACCACAGAATTGTCACAGCTCGACTTCAGGAAGGTGGAGAGACTCATATGGTTTGGTATCAATGTTCCCTGACCTGAACCCCATAGAGCAGGTCTGGGACCAGTTGAAGCAGAGACTGCATGATCGTACTCCACCCCCACGTGACCTGGCAGAACTGTGTGTAGCACTTGTGGAAGAGTGGAACGGAGCCTCAGAACATCATCATGAGGAGTGAGGAGCATGAGACATCGCTGTCAAGCTGTCCCGCTACTGACACTGTCAATTTTTGTTATTTGGGGCTATCCCTGTTATTGTCTAAATTTTGGGGGTAATAAATAAAGAAATTTTGTTACCTCTCATACATTTTTAGTAATATCAAAGGGAACTTTGACTTACTTCATTAAAAATCAGAGCAAATAGGAAAAGCACTCATGTAAATAATATCCCTAACTTATTGTGAGTAGTGTATATAAAGTTAATAACAGCATGAACCATGACCAGCTTTAAAATGCCTTTACTGAGTCTGAGAAAAGGATATTTAGCTTTGCAAACAAATGGAGGCATTACTCCCTCTACTGGTTAAGAAAGTGGTTCTGCAGCCATCAGGAACAACACTATGGCAAATAGAGAATGCTGGTTGTCAGGCCAGAGAAAGAAAGATTACACACATTTTGCACAATTTGCAATTGGTTTAGATGTATTAATGTAAACGGATTGTCTTAAAGGTTTAATTTGACAAAACCTAATTATTTAATTTATAACTCATGTATGTGAAACCTTTATTTTAATATTTATTTATTCATGTAGGCTTAATTCTAAATGATCAAAAAGAGAAACTTTTACACTGCACTTGCAATCATTACTTGCACTGAACATAAAACACACCTAAACTAGCTTTTTGCCCAGCATAAGCTCAACAACAGCAAAAAAGTCTTTATACGGGTAGACCAGGAGGTAGAGAGATAAAGCGATAGATGGAGATAAAGATCTTGAACGATTGTTGGCTCAAAAACATTGTGATTAAGCATAGAAATTTTGTAATCCAACCCCTAACAAGACTGCTATTGACAAATGAGAGACTAATCCAAATACTATACCTGTGGACATGTGCATGATGTTTCTTATCCTTAGATCGTGGTTTTATCGCTGGCTGCTGTGTATTTGCTGTTGCTTCTTTCCCGGCTGGTTTAGATTTTATGTCTGGTCTCCGCGAAATGGGTAAAACCACCTTCGACTTTACCTAGGCAACACAGTTTTGCAGTGAGTGAACATGTGTATGATACATGTGTATCAGTATTTCATAAAAACAAAGCTGCAATACATAAATTCATATAGAGAAGGAAATAATTATTTGACCCCTCATTGATTTTGTAAGTTTGCCCACTGACAAAGAAATAAACAGTCTATAATTTTAATGGTAGGTTTATTTTAACAGTGAGAGATATATTTTTTAAAAATCCACAAAAAAAAAAAAAGAAAAAAGAAAGATTTATTGTACATTTTAAAATGAATCAATTAAAATCTCAATTAATTACAAAAAAAATTATTTGATTTGCTTTTTAATGGAGTGAATTAGTTTTCAATGGGATTAAGGTCCGGAGACTGGCTAGGCCACTTCATGACCCATTTTCAATGTCCTGGCAGAGGGAAGGACGTTGTTACTGAAGATAGGTGTGGCCCCATCCATCCTCCTGTCCATGCAGTAAAGTTGTCCTCTGCCCTTAGCAGAGACACACCCCCAAAGTATAATGTTTCCACCTGCATGCTTGACAGTGGGGATGGTGTTCTTGGGGTCAGTGTCAGCATTTGCGCTTCCTCCAAACATACCAAGCTGAGGCAAAACAGCTCAATTTTGCTCTCATCTGACCATAGAACCTTCTCCCAAGCTCTCTCTGAATCATTCAAGTGTTCATTGGCAAACTTCAGACAGGCCTTCACATGTGCCTTCTTGAGCAGGGGGACTTTACAGGTACTGCAGGATTTCTGTCCATTACGGTGTAGTGTGTTACCAATGGTTTTCTTGGTGACTGTGGTCCCAGCTGCCTTGATGTCATTGACAAGTTCCTCCCGTGTAGTTCTAGACTAAACTCTCACCTTTCTCATGATCAATTCTAACTCCACAAGGTGAGATTGTGTGGAGCCCCAGAACAAGATTGATTGATGGCCATTTTGTGGCCAATCCAGCTTTGTGCAGGGCTACAATCTTCATCCTGACATTCTTAGACAGCCCTAGGAGCCATTTTAAAATCACGGAGCTTTGTAACTGTTCAATGACTTCAGTAGTAACTTTGAATTCTATGAAAGAAAGCTGTAGTTATGCAGCACATGTACCTAAAACACAATTTTGTACTGGACAAATGTAAATTGTAGAAAGCTTTCTCTTTGGTATTTAGAAACAAACTTTTACTCCAAATACTAAAGTAGCACATTTGCAGAAATGTATAAAGCTCATGTGCATGCAGAAATATTTCAAAAATTCACAGAGTGAGAATGGTCATGCAATACATTCAAGCTGGATCACTAGCAAACATAGACTCCTAGATAAACGAGAAGAACGGCATGTGTGAGATGAAGTGATGCCTCACTTCAAAGTGCATACCATTATTCTAAACTTGTGTTCTGCTCAAACGCTCTTCCTATTAGCCTTCACTGTCTCTGGCCTGCATGCCACATATACTGTCAGTTTAAAGGTAAACACTTTTATTCTAATTGAGCTGTTCTGCTCCATTTCACAGTGAAACAACTCAACAAATGTATAATGAAAGTTGTTGCCAGCTATTTTTATAACATTCATATACATAAGCCATATTTATTTAATTGATTTGTTGTTTCAGCCCTATTCATATGATTTATAATAAATACCAGAAATATATACATTTACAGGCACACACAGTAGAATATAATGGGTATACGTGCACAACAGGAGGGCAAATATTTTGCATTCATTTACTGGTCCAGTTACCAAATGAGAAAGCATTAAGCAAGAGTAAATAAGTGCATTTTACTTACTTTTAGTGGAATGTATTCATTAAGATAATGGGGTGCTTTAAATAAAACAGCAGCATGCCTTCAAATGCATGTCAGTGTGTGGCATCAGAGTTGAAATGGGTATTTTAAAACTAGTATTTAATTCACAGCTCATCAAGTCTTGCAATCCCCTTTATTAAAGAAAAGCATATCCATATAGTACATAAATGTACTGAAAAGAAACAATTTAAGTAAATTTATTTCTAAAAGTGCTATTGACATGAAATTCTCACTAGGTGTCGATAACAACCCGTCCAATCCACACATGCAAAGAACTCAAACCGTAGATCTCCATGCATTAAGGTTTGTGTAATAAAATGGAATGACACAGGGAAAAAGTATTTAATACTTCATACAAAAGCCTTTGACTGCTTTAAGACCCCTCCTGTATGGAGAAATTAGTCACATACATTGCGCAAGTGTCATTTTGGCTTCAAATCCTGACAGCTCTGTGGGCTCCTTCAATTAACTCTATAAGCTTTAGTTCTTTCCATAGATTTTCTATAGGATTCAGGTCTGGTAATTGTCTGTGCCATTCTAGCTGCTTTACTTTCTTTCTCTGAAACCAAGCTTTCTTGGCTTTGCGTTTGGGACCATTGTCTTGCTGAAACATCCACCCACATTTAATCTTCATCACACTAAGAGATTTATCAAGAATGTTGTGGTAAATTTTTCCAATCACCCTTCCTTCAATTATATGAAGAGTGCCAGTGAAGGATACTGAAAAGCAGCCCCACACCAGCCCCACACCATGTTCCCACCTCCAAACTTCAATCTTGGACTGGTGTCTGGTGTTTGGGGTGATCTGCAGTGCCTTTTTACATGGTGTGTCTGACCAGACTATATTCTCTCAGTATTTCACAGACTTTTTTTTAAATGTTGGTGAACAAACGTGCAACATATTTTTTCTTCAGGCATGGTAAGCGTGCACAGAGGCCATGGTGGTAGACTGCATTGCTTATTTTCTTTGAAACAACTGTACCTGGACTCTTATTGTGAAAAGATGTTCTTTCCACTTCCAGATTGAACAGTGCTCGCTGGAACCTTCAGTAGTTTAACAATTCTTCTGTAACCAATGCATTCAGTATGTTCTGAAACAATAAGGTTGTGAAGGTCTTGAGAGAGCACTTGTGTTACCGATCATGAGATGTTTCTTGTGTTCCTGGTAATAAGACACCTTTTTATTGGTCATCAGTTGGGAAAGAACTAGCTGATATTAATTTGCAGCAAGTGGCAGGTTTGCTCTCTAATTACTGATAGATTTCACTTTCTATCTGTTCAATACTTTTTCCCTGCATCATTGCATTTTATTTCACATTATGGACATCTATTGTTGTATATTTTTGCATGTGTGGATTGGATGGGTTGTTACTGACATCCAGCAAAAATGTCAAAAGCACCTTAACAAATATATTCACTTAGAAAATTGTTTTTGCATTGAATACATATTTTCCATGCTGTATGTATCCTAGCACCTTATGTTTACATATAGTTTAGCATTTATAAACAACAATGAACTTTTTGTGCCAAACCTGGACTTTGAGAGGTGGTGTGCTTTCCAAGCTCTCAGCGGAGAATGTTTCCTCCAGCAATGACACTTGAAACATGGGTTCCATCTGATGACTGGCTGACGGCTCATCTTTGGACTCTTTAATCTGGATGTCTGTGTCTGCGACAACTGATGAATGATGCCCACTGTCGCACACCAATGACTTCTGTATCAAGGTGCCAACACTAATTTCACACTTTTCATCTTCGGTACTGTCCAGCCAGAACATTTTGGGAATTGTATTACAAAATTCCAAATTCATGGAGCCATTTAAGCAAAGCGGGGAAGAAGCTTTTAGAGATTCCTGCTGTACTACTGGCGAGGCCTGCTCTGCTTTTCTCAACTGATTTGTTAAGGGGGACCATTTAACAAGCTGTGCGAGTTTCTCCAAAGGGGTGGACATGACCGGGGATGAAGTCTGTGATACAGGTGGTGTCTCATTCTTTGACGCCGTTAGCGTAGCCATTTTAAAAGAGTTTGTAAAATAGCCCTCATCACTTTTCATTCCTATATCCTTCCCACCATGCCCTTCTACTTTACCTTGGACAAGCTTTGAAATTGGATACTTTTGGCCCTCACATGCCCCACTAGTTTCAGAGGACTTCTGTTTTCCACAGAAAGTCTTACAGCTCTGAAAGAAGTCACCCAGGCCATTTCTGAGGGGCTGCTCCTCATCACGGTCAATGGGGCTGAGGCACATTATATCATCCACATCAAAATCAAATGCATGACCTAGGTCCCCTATCGGAGAACTGCTCGACTGAATATCACTAAGAGAAAGCGATGGGCTGCTCTGACCACTGCTTTCATTACTACTATCGGTCCATAACAAGCCTGCAGACTTTAGAGGAGGTTGCACTTTCAGGTCAGATGAATTCTCATTATTAGTGCTGCTACTATTTCGTTTATTCAACTCCTCTACTACTACAGACGACTCTGCAGTCCCGTTCTTCTCGTCTGGTAAAGGAGAATCTAAAACACAGGCAAGATCTGGGGAATGACATGAAAGACACATTTTTTTGGGAGGGGTCTCATATGTCTCATCAAGACAGGAATCATCCAATTGCCTCTTACGGCCAATGGATGGATTTCTATTAGGGATCTCAATTTTTAGATTGCAGAAGGGACTGTTTGGAACCCAAGACGCAGCACCTGAACTGGCACCTGTGTCACCGCAAGTGATCATTCTAGAATAAACGGAAAGGGGGCGCAAATGGGGACGCGTTCTAGTTTTGTGATCTGATCCAAGTCTCTGGAAAACTGCTTTGATTGGTTGTTTATCTGCCATCTTTAGATAACGAAACCACGTCGTCGTTTGTTTATGAAGGAGTGTCAGCTCCTGCAGGAAGTGCCCTGAAAGAAAACAAAAATAACAATCAGCCAGTTATGACGTTAACTTCTAACAAAATTAAAATTAGTAAATTAAGAGCCATTTCTGCAGCATCTCAAAGAAAAAGCTTACCACGTTCAACATATCGTAAGGATGTATTAACTGTGTTACATTGTAGCACAAACCAAAAGCTAGACTGATATTTTTTCACTAACTCGCCTTTATCCGTTCATTTTTCAATCTGTTGTCATGTACAGAAAAAGCTTTTCTTACGTAGTAATTTTGTCTCGTTTCCAAATATCTAAAACATCTTAAATCAAGATTACTAGACAAGAAAAATTGTACGAGAAAATTAAGTGATGCGTAAAACATTGGCAGATAATTTTGCCTGTTTTAAACCATCACTTAATTTTGAGGTGTTTTTTTTTTTTTCAGAAAATGATTTTTTTTTTAGATATTTGGACTGATAACAGGACAAATTTACATTTAAATGCTTTTCTTTTTTTTTTTATCCGATTCATCGAAAAAATAATCGACAGATTAATTGATTATTAAAATAATCGTTAATTGCAGCCCTAGTTGCATGCAATCAAATCTTCAAACCAGGGTTCCAATATCTAACTTTCTGCCTTCACAGTTAAGTTACTGCAACAACAAGGCATCACAAGTAAACCATCAGCACTCCTGATTTAGGAAAACAGTGGTTCAGCAGATGTGTAAAATCTTAAGTCAAATTAAAATGTGTTCACTTTTACACCAATTAGCAACAACATTAAAACCACTGACAGATAACGTGAATAACATTTACTTCCATTGTATTTATTTATTATACTGATACATTGAAAGCAAAACTAAAAAGGGTGAGTGTAAGGATCTGAGCCACTTTGACAGGGGCCTTACTGTGATGACCAGAGCATCTTCAAAATGGCAGGTCTTCTGGAGAGTTCCAGGTGTTCCACCGTTTTCTGTGACCACCGAACAGGGGGCGCTGTTTCACACTTTTATACAAAACGAATGTATATCGGTAAAAGCAGCCTTACCTCTCATAACTGAATTTATTAATATATATGTCATTGGTCGTTTTATACTACATGCTATTTCTACTTACTGCTACCAGAACTAGGAGGTTGTGTTTTGGAAACTATGGCAAGGTCACATAATCTGATAGTGGCCATCAGAAATGGTGACCACTCCGCAAGCACCAGCCTGTTGCATTTATCTGTACTGATTATGAAATATTGTTGAATAAAATATCACAGATTTTACAAGAGAGGGTCACAATCTGATCTCGGCCATCGAAACGTCACTTTAAGAGTGATACGTAAACTGCGTAGCAAGCGCGTGCACGTTGGGACTTTACGTTTATTCAGCATGAACATGCTAAACAGCGCCCCCTAAGGTCAAGTGATGGGAATTTTATTTTTCTCTTTCGCCTGCCCAGATTTTTTGTTGCTTAAATTAATTAATTAATAAACAAAAATAGTGTAAGATTAGTAAAATGAACACACAGTATATCAAATGTTTATTATTTATTTGGCTTATTATACTCAACATGAGGTGCTGGTGTTGGAGGCTGTGGTCAATGTTCAAACTTCCAGCTTTGTCCATAATCTGGGGTCATATTGGACACTGATTTAGCACTCAAATCACATATTTCTGCTGTATATAAAAAAGGCTCCTGCTCCCACACCACAATACCGGTGTGTAGACTTACAGCCTACAGAAAGTTATAAAAAGAGGGTGTAGTGACACCTCAGGCTCTGATGCATATAGGGAGTGAATGCTGGCCTGCTCGCGCCTGGTCTAGCTGACTAAAGTGTCAGAACACACCAGTCAAAGCCGTTTTGGCTGCAGAAAGCGGACATGGACATATGCACAGTCAGACAAGTGTTGTTAATTTTAAGTTTGATCGGTGTGCGTCTAACGTTACATTGTACTGCCAACCCTCGACGAAACTTCTAGAAATTAGCAACCTGACAGACCCAAATAGCTCATGATTTTGTAGATTCGAGGCCTCTGGATTGTGTAAAAACATATTCGACTGCAAAGCTCAACAAATAAAAAACATAAAATTTCCAAAGATTAAATAAAACTCACAAAGCCATATATGCATGTTAGTAAATGTTAAGAAACTAGGTTCGGAAATTTACTCAGCTAGCATAGCTAACTCAGGTTAAAGGTTGATTCTCACCAAAGCAGCGAAGTGCAGACAGAATTGACTCTGATGGCTCAGTTTGATGAAAGTCTGATGCCTCAGTTTGATGGAAGTTCACGCGGCTTCAGGACCAACCGCCATTTCCTTCTACCGACCTGCTCGCGCGCCATCGCATGGCCACTTTTAAAAATTTGCCGCTCTTAATTATAACGTTCCGTCTACAGCGGCCACTCTGATTGGCTGAAGCACCGCGGCGCACGAGACTGTGAATATATTTTAAATATTTATTTATTATTCGTTTCTTTTCCTCATTTCACAACTAAAGTTATCCGTCGAGTCACATTTTACTTGTTCTTGGCACAAATAATTATAGTTCTATTTATTGCTGCGTTTGATGGAAAATGGCAACTCGGGTTTGATTTCTCAATCCATTAAAATTATAATTATTATTATTACTGAAACTTATAATACAACGGGTATTATAATATACATGCTAGTGAAATTGTTTAAGATAAAAAGATTTCAAACGAAAATAGGTTTAACCACCTTCTATGAACACCACTAAAATAAAATATATAAATAAAATATAATAAATTTACTAAACTTGAGGGGAAGTATCAAACAGCTCTTCATAATATTTTATGGCGCACAAGCTCTTTTTATTTGTCTTCAGTCTTAAAGTATTAAGAGATCCTCCCTTTTACACATTTTTCATAAATCTTTTGTACTAGCCATGTTGTAGAGATGGGCGATATCACGATATTTATAGTTATTGTGATAAATTGTGGGCACAATATGATTTTCTAAGAGATTGTGATATTGTCAATACTTAAAATCCACTGTCGAACTTTACTTTTTATTTTAGAGAGCATCATTATTCTTGCTTAAGTCAACTTTTTGTACTGAGAAATACTGAATAAAAATTATTTGTACTCAAACTTTTATATAAAAAGATATATGAGGCTCATTTTCATATTAATAGTGGCACATCACATATAAGGATAATTTCTAAATTATGAAAAAAATTAAATGTGATACCCAGCATGGCTATATATATGGAAAACACTACGTAAAATACTTACAATGCCTTTAATAAGTTTAGTGGTACTAGATACAAGCGTCAGTGTCTTATCGTGTTCAACAGTTTGTGTTATATTAAAAATGTATGTTATATTTGCTCAAAACTTTATTGCTTCTCAAAATAAACTTTAAGAATTACAAGAGACTATGCAGACAAGAACATGCATCTGACCTTCAACGTCTTCTCTGATCCCACAGCAGGGAGTGAACATTAGTTTTAATGCTTTTAAAAGACTGTGTATATACCAGGGTTAAAGAACATATTTTATTCTGTGCTTTTATCATACTGACACATTTAAATAACTTTCTGTACATTTTATCTTAAGCTTGGGAGAGGTTGTTTTAAGTAGTAATTTCAAGTTCCCATTTCTGTCTGAAACATTTAATGTGTAATGTTTTTTTTTTTTTTTATGGATTTATTTTATGTAAGACGACCTAGAGTGTCATGAAAGGCGCCCATAAAAATAAAATGTATTATTATTATTATTAATATTCCAATATTTTTTTATTTTTTATTAAGAAATAATAAACTTAAACTTTAATTCGACACATTTTTAAATGACCCATTGCTATTTCTTTGAAATTGGGGTGATAGATGTCCCATTAACACTCATTTACTCTCCAAAAGCACCATCCAATACACATTTTGTCATTTTGACAGCAAAACATTTCTGAATACGTTTGTTACTATTTTTGCCTATATTGACGACACCCTGCATTTACCTCTATTACATATGGCTTTAAAAATATATATTTTAGGCCTCATCACAAAACTACAATCAGGAAGTGTTTTTCCGTCATGTAATACTGTTCTGTGAACAGCGTTGACTTGTTCTGCAGTAACACATTTCACCAAACCACTTTTAAATTAAGCAGACATTCGAAAACCGCCTGAAGAATCTTCCATGAAGAAGTAATGTGAGCAGGACTGATGAGTTGTCCTGTAGTCCCAAGTCTGATAACAATTTCCACAAACTCACTGATGGGTTATGTTATTTAATTCAAAAGACAATTACATAATGCAGTCCAAAAAAACCTAACGAGCACTGAAATGATGAGAAAAGACGACGCAAAACGATCTGAAATGCAACACTGGGAAGCAAGATCAGAGGAGAACCATCTTGCCTCTGGACAAACATTAGACCTGGAGCACAGACAGTGTAGCAGAGCAGGTAAAACACTCAACACAAGTAAACGTTTCAAACCAATACAATGTTATGGGAGAGTCAGGCATGTATCCCATAGTCTTTAAATAGAAGAACATGTCAAAGGTACATTTATTATGCAATGAATTGAAAACGATGTAACGATCCATTTTGGAAACGCGTCTGTAGTGATTACAGAAAACAACTTAATAATAATTAGTCACTTATTTCCCTGAAATAAAATCATGTGCTTTGAGAAGAGTCTGTGAAGGGAGTGCAAAAATACATTTCTGATAAAAATATAAGACTGTCTTTGATAGAAACTCTCACCACACAGCCACACACTTTTTGGTCATGTCGCTTGGCTAAATGTGCTCGTCTGCATTGGGCTTAAAAAGTGAACGTCGCTGTCAATGAGCCCATTTTCACTCATTCTGTTCATTCTTTCTTTCTTTGCAGTCCCTCTTTTTGGCATGTCAGAAGCAGGCTTCATCAAATCAGATGCAAAGCCTTCACCAGTTTAGTAGCCTATGGAAAAAAAGACCTAAGCCATGTCACATCAAACCTCAGCACCCAGATCTCTTCAAATCCTAAGAAATGACCAGGGTTGCGCAACCTCTGTAAGACAAAATATTACAGTGTTTACTGCATAGACATAATTGTAAAAGCCAATATTGACCAAAAAAGTGGAAAAAAGAGGGAAACGCAATAACACACACGCACACACACGCGCACACACACACGCACACACACATCTTGTCAAATGTATATTGACATACATAAGGAAACAAAAAGACAACTGAGGCTGTAACAGAAAATGCTGACAGAATACACTGCATGTCCAAAAGTTTGTAGACACCATCACTTTCTTTCTAAAACTTCCTGCTGCAGTAGTGCCTGAGAAGACTGCGCTACAGCTTGGTAAACTGCTATGACTGCATTCAGCCACAAGAGGTCAGGTCCTGATGCTCCACTAGTTCCAGATCATAAATGCCACCCCAGCTCATTGCTCTAGACCAGTGGTTCTTAACCTTGTTGGAGGAACCGAACCTCCACCAGTTTCATAAGCGCATTCACCGAACCCCTCTATAGTGAAACAAAATTAGATTTTTTTTCAAATTTAAGACATAGATATGTTTTTTACTGGTGCACAAAATGAGTCGTGCATGAACATCACCTTGTTCA